>JAQZBX010104527.1:0-10946 GCA_029593785.1 Cabassous unicinctus | reverse complement strand
GAAATGGATGGTGGTGATGGTAGCACCTTATTGAGAGTGTCATCAACAGCACTGAATTATATAGGGAAATGTGGTTAAAAGTGGAAACTTTAGTTCATATATGTTGCTAGAGTAAGAATTGAAAAATAAAACACGACTGTGTAGCACATTGAACCCTATTGTAGATGATGGAGTATAGTTTACAGTACAAGAATGTTCTTTTATGTATTAAAATAAAATGTACAACACTAATAAAAGTTGTTAAAATTAGGGTGAAATAGTGCTATATATGTAAAAATACACCTAATGTAAGCTATGGATGATGGTAAAAAGTATTGTTTTAATTTTTTTTTATCAATTATGAGACAGGTAATTGTTAAAAAGTTAGTACAATTACAAAAAAGTATCAGCAATTGTAGCAACCATTCCACACAAATGCAATGTGTTTGTGGTGGGGTGATACATGGAATACACACTTTTTGCATGATTGGCCTATAAACACACTTATTGAATAATTATTTTACAAAGCAGGCAAAATATGCAATCAGTTGATAAATTTTTCATGGGATATATTGTGTCTGGCTTCACTGGCTCTCCCATTCCAATTTCATTCAAATTAAAACCTTAATCAAATTTCTGATGTGAGTTTATAATTTTATAAAGGCAGGTTTTCCTTTGGAAACAGCTACGCCAAACCTAATTTAGCCTGATTTTATTTGTATTTAATTATTGATTTATTTTTTTGTTTGCTTGTTTGTTTTTGTTTATTTCTTTCATTTCACATTAAATCAAATTATTTAGATTCCTCCTAGGAATTTTTTTCTATACAAATGTGTGGTAATAATGTAGATTAAGGTTTCTTGTGATGGTTAGGCTAATGTGTCAACTCAGCCAGGTAATTGTGTCCAGGTGTTGGTTCAAGCAAGCCCTGGGCTAATTGTAACACAAGACCATTGATGGACTTCAGTCACCAGTGAGTTTACTGCGTGGATGGCTGATTACATCTGCATCAATCAGGAGATTGCACCAGCAATGGATGACACTTTTATCCAATCAGTTGAATGCCATAAAAGGGGAAGTGATTTCAACATTCAGAGAGAATTTCCCAGCTCATCTTTGGACAGCCAACTTCTCCCAGAAACTCATCAAGAACCTTTCATTTGACTTTCATCAGAGTCCCTGGTTTGCACCCTGCCTGCAGAACCTGAACTTGTGAATCCCCATGGTCACTTGAGACACACTTGTAAAATCTCATATTATTGACAGATATCTCCTATTGATTCTGTTTCCCAAGAGAACCCTGATATAATACAGCTTGGTACTGGGAGTGGTTCCTGAGGAACAGAGTCTTAAACATGGCATGTCTGAGGTGGTTCTGGGAGTTGTGTAATTGGCTTTCTACTTTAATTGGACTCAAGGGTACTAATGCCTCCTTTTCCAATAATGAAGAGGTCGCTAACAGTCCATGGTGTGAGCTGGCAATAGAGATACGCAAAACAGCATCACTGGATTCCTCTACTTCCATGCTTATAAGAAGCAAGGATCTGGGTGAGAGTGTTTTCAACACCTTAACAGAATTTTTTAGTGTCAAAAGGTATAATGATGTTGCCTTGCTCCTCCTGGATTCTCTGGATACAGTTACAAAAGAAAGAGATGTGCTAAAATCTTCAAATTTGAAACTTGAATCCCACATGAATGATGTGAAAGTTGCTATGTGTGCCCTGAAAGAAAATCTTTTCTCCTGTAGCCATAGACTTGAGATATCTGAGAATCAAACCCAGACTCTCATTGTGTGAGTAGCAGAATTACAGAGGAAACTAAAATCTCAACCACACAGGGTTTCTGCAATTAAAGTGAAGACATTGACTGGAAAAGATTGGAGCCATGAGGACTGGGATAGAAACATATAAGATGATAATAATATTGGTAGGGTCATTGGAACACTAAATTCTGCTGAGACTTTACCAGATAAACCTGCAATGGCCTGCCCTGTGGAAACCACACCTTGTCATTATTGTATCATCCATCCTCCAGCCTGCCCAAGGGAGTCTGGACCTCCTTCCAGCCCTGAGGCAGGTACCAGCCAAACACTGGCATACACTGCCCAGCCTCCAGCCTGCCTTGAGGAACCTGCCTTCCAACCCCTGCCTGAAGAGATTAATCCTGTCTCACAAGAATAAAATGCAAAGTAATCCCCTGATGTCAATAGCTTGCAAGATATTTCTAATCCTTCTCCTTACCCACCACCACAATGCCTCTTGTCTTTGAGACCGTTTACTAGACTAAAATCACAATAAGCCCCCAAAGGTGAAATAGAAAGTGTGACCCATTAGGAAGTATGCTATACTCTGAAAGAACTGCATGAGTTTCCCAACTTGTATAGAAAGAAATCAGGGGAATATTTGTGGGAATGGATACTAAGGGTATGGGATAATGGTGGAAGGAATATAAAGTCGGATCAGGCTCAATTTATTGATATGGGCCCACTAAGCAAAAATTCTTTATTCAACAATGTAGCTTGTGGGTTTAGAAAAGGCTCTAACAGTTTGTTTGGGTGGCTGACTGAAACCTGGACCAAAAGATGGCCTAATATGTCTGATGTTGAGATGCCTGATTTGCCCTGGTATACAGTAGATGAGGGGATTCAAAGGCTTAGAGAGATTGGAATGCTGGAATGGATTTACCATTTGAGACCGGCCCTCCCACCCCAGGAATGTCCAAAGGACACACCTTTAACCAGGACTGTGAGGAATAAATTTGTAAGACTAACCCCATCTTCTCTGAAGAGCTCTGTGGTTGCTCTGTAGCCCAGATATTACTGTAGGTAGGGCTGTAGTGGAATTGGAATCCTAAAACCTTTTGGGGATGACCGGATCTTAGTCTGGTAAAAGTCAAGTATGGGCAGTTAATCGCCAAAGGAAAGGTGGGCGTGGCTACCCCAATGAGAGGCAGATTCAAAACAGCACTCAGAATAGCCTGCGTTGCATGGAGTTATGGTGTTGGCTAATAGATCATGGGGAACCTAGAAGTGAAATACATGGGCAGTCTACTATATTTCTTCTGGATCTGTATAAGCAGAAGAGTTCTAGGTCAAGTGAACAAAACCCTAACTCAAATTACAGATGCAAAGAACCACGGCCAGGTGAAGAGCTTGCTGAGTGTAATGGGAACAAGGAATGGGTAGTGGAAGAAGGTAGTGATAAATATGAACTTCGACCATGTGACCAGTTAAAGAAACAAGGACTGTAGTAGTCATGAACCCGTCTTTCTTGTTTTGAGTATGATTGTATATGTACACAAAATGAATTTCTTTGTTTTCTTACCCAAAGTTTTCCCCTATCATATTAAAAGTTGTAGTAATTTCATGTCATAATATTTAAGGATACCAAGTTTAATAGTTGATATTACACAAGGACTTGTACCCTATTCTCTAGGGAATCAAACTTTTCTGGTTGTACGCAGGCAAGTTGAATATTGTTAGGTGGAAATATATATGTATGCTTGTCTGTTATTGTTTTTACTTAGAGACTAAGTATGGTTTAAGGTAATGTGTATGGTTGCTGAGTTGACAAGAGGTGGACTGTGATACTTAGGCTAATGTGTCAAGTCAACCTGGTAATTGTTTCCAGGTGTTGGGTCAAACAAGCACTGGGTTAATTATAATACAAGAGCATTTATGGACTTCAGTCACCAGTGAGTTTACAGCATGAATGGCTGATTACATCTGCATCAGTCAGGGAGATTGCATCAGCAATGGATGATGCTTTTATCCAATCAGTGGAATGCCTTAAATGGGGAGGTTATTTCAAGATTCAGACAGAATTTCCCAGCTCATCATTGGACAGCCAACTTCTCCCAGAAACTCATCAAGGACCTTTCGTTGGACTTTCATCCAAGCCCCTAGTTTGCAGCCAGCCTGTGGAACCTGGACTTCTGCATCCCCACAGTCATGTGAGAGACTCTTGTAAAATCTCATATTATTGACAGATATCTCCTGTTGATTCTGTTTCCCGACAGAAACCTGACTAATACATTTCTCAAAATTGTTTCATCCATGAAATCATAATGAATGATGACTTGATATTTGTCATTAAAATGAAAAATAATTAAAATCTTAAACATAACTACCATGGAAAGTGTTGTTCAAATGAAATAAATTGTTAATAGTAACAAATTAAAATGCATAAATATCTTCTTGAAAGTTTCCAACAAAATACATATTTTCAATTTATAATGACAAGCTTGAACAATTATTCAAGTTAAATATCCAATCTAATAATTTCTTAAAATTTTTATAACACCTAATTTAGACAACCCTAATTTGCAAATTTTCATATCATTATTTAAAATTCTATTTGACATGGTGATTATGGTTATGAAGATATTTCTCACTCAAGACTATTTCAACAAAGCCCAAAACCTAAGTATTTGGGTGATATTGGCTTCATAGAATGAGTTAGGTAGTGTTCCCTCCTCTTCAATATTTTGGAAATATTTGAACAGGGTTGGTATTATTCTTCTTGGAAAGATTGGTAGAATTAACTTATGACCCATCTTATCCTTGACTTTTCTTTATTGGGAGGTTTTTGATGACTAACGTAATCTCTTTTAATTATTCTTTTGAAGATTTCTGTTTCTAGAGAAAGTGTGGGTTTTTCTTGTGTTTCTAGGAATTTCTACATTTTATCTAGTTTGTCTAATTTATTGCTTATAATATTCTCTTCTGATACTTTTCTTTATTTCTGTGGGATCAGTGGTAATGCTACCTCACATTTCTGATTTTGTTTATTTGGTTCTCTTTTCTTCTTTCTCAGTCTAGTTGTCAATTTTATTGATCTTGCAAAGAACCAACATTGGGTTTTGTTAATTCTATTGTTGTATCTCTATTTCATTCACTTATATTCTATTCTTTATTGCCTTCTGCTTGCTTTGTGACTAGTTTGCTCTTCTTTATCTAGTTCCTCCAGGTGTAGAGACAGGCCATTGATTTTAGCTCTTTCTTTTTTTAATGTATTTTTATTACAGAAGTTGTGAAATTAAAGAACAATCATACACATGTGTAGTGTTTCTACACAACACCCCTTCACCAACACACCACAATGCGGTGGAATATTTGTTACAGATTATGAGATAATATCATCAGACTATTTCCACCAAGCATGTTCCATAAAATACATTTGGCACACTTTTTCAATACCTGCCACAGTATCAATACAGTACATCTTTGGTGGTGATACAAGAATATTACAGTATTGCTGTATTCTATGTACGTTAGTCCATAGTTCACTCAAACTGTATTTTTCCAATGCTTCTTCACATTCCTACCACCCTGCAATAGTGATGCACATTTAGGGATATAAATTTTCCATTCATCCTTGCCTTTACCTCATCTCTTTAAGTTTTGATATGTTGTGATCTCATTTACATTCATCTTAATATATTTACTGATTCTCCTTGCAATTTTTTCTTTGTTGCACAAAGTATTTAAGAATATGCTTTTTTACCAATTCTGTACTGGTAGTTTTTCCATTTCTCCACCTTTTATTGGTTTCCAGCATCATTTCATTATGGTCATAGAACGTGATTTGGATAATGTCAATCTTTTTAAAATTTGAGACTTGTTTTGTGACCCAACATGTGGGCTGAGCTGGAGAACGATCTATGTGCTCATGAGGAGAATATAGATAGCTTTCATTTTATTGTTGTTGCAATTTTTTGACTATATTTGTTATGAGGTAATACTGATCTCATGAGATGAGTTGAAAATTGTCTCTTCCTCTTTAACTTTTGGAAAAGTGTCTGTCAATATTGGTATTGACAGACACAGGTATTTCGTAAATATCTGGTTTAATCACAAATTAAGACATATGTTCCTCCAGGCTTTGTAGTGGAAAAGTTTTAATTTATAATTTCAATATCTATAATGGAAGTATGGCTATTCAAGCTACCCATTTTTCCTGCATGACTTATAGTAATTAGGTCTTTGAAGAAATTTACGTATTTCACTTTATTTGTCCAAATCAGTGGCAAATATTGTTTTTGTCATTCCATTCCTATCCTTTTAATAATTGCAGAATATGTTGGGATGTCAAGATTTTCATTCAAATTTTTGATAATTTGTGTCTTCTTTCTTTGTTCTTGTTCCATCTGCCTGGAAATTCAAACATTTTATTGATTAGCTAAGTGAATTAGCTTTTGTTGTCCTTGACTTTATATCATTATTAATGGATTTTTATGCTGACTTTTTTGTTTGCTTTCTTTCTTCTGTTGTTTATTTGTGTTAAATTTGCCCCTATTCTTCTGCTTGCAACAGTTAATACTGTGGTCTCTTAATTGAAATGTTTCTTTTTTCTTAGTGTAGGTATATACTGCCATAAATTTCCCCCTAATGACTTCTTTAGAACTTGCTCCTACAAATTTTGAATTTATTTTAAGTGCAAAACAATTTTAATTTCCATTTTTATTTCCCTTTTGGCTTATGTGTTCTTTAGCAGTGAGTGATTTAGTTTCCAATATTTGAAGTTTATCATGATATATTTCCCTTATGGAGTCCTAATTTTCATCTATTGTCACCAGAAAACATATTTTCTATGATTTGCATTCTATAGAATTTGTTTAAAAATATATTTTATTCTGATATATCTTCCATATACACTTGTGAAATAAATGTGTATACATCATCTATTGTTATATGGAGTAGTCTATAAATGAAAATTAGGTCAAGTTGGTTGATAGTGCTGTTCAAATCTTGTGTAGCATTGCTGATTTTCTTGTCTATATGTTCTATCAGATATTAAGAGATGACTTAATATTTTCAGAATAATTATGGATTTGTGTATTTCTTCTTGCATTTTTATTAGTTTTAGGTATAAACATATGTTCTATTATTAGATGAATATATTTAGGATTGCTATGTCATCTTGATGAATTGACACTTTGAGAATTATGAAATGACATTTATTAACCCTGGTAATATTATTTGCACTTAATCTGCCAGTAGTCCCACTGGTTGCATTCATTCATATACTTTTTATTTTAATTCATCAGAATTTTGATTTTGGTCTTTTTATATCCTCCAAGTTTCAAATTATTTTTTCTGTTCATATAGATAACATGTATATTTGACAAGGGAGCAAACAATTTATTGGGGAAAGCACAATCTATTCATTAAATGGTACAAGGAACAACTGGGTAACCAAATGCAAAATAATGCAATTGCACTTCTACTTCACACCATATTAAAAAATGAACTCAAAATGGATGATCGCCCTAAATCTAAGAGATAAGATATTAAAATCTTTGAAGAAAATATCAGGGTAAATATTTTTGGCTTTGAGTTAGATAATGGTTTCATAAATATGACAACTAAAACATGTGCATCAAAAGAAAATATACCTAAATTTTTGTCTGTTTCAAAGGACATCAAGAAATTGGAAACAAAATTTGCAAATTAAGAGAATCATAGAAGTGAGAGAAGTATTTGCAAGAATTATGAGATAATATATTTAGAAATAATATATCTGATATGTTAATTGCAATCAGAGTATAAAAATAACTATTGCAATCAGCAATAAAATTTTATAAAGCTGATTAAAATGGGCAAATATACAGTTTATTTTGGGGAGATGAAAATATTTGGGAATTAGATAGTACTGATGATTGCATATCCTTCTGAATCTAATAAAACCCAATGACTTGCATACTTTCAAAGTGTGAATTTTATGGTATGTGAATTAAATTTCAGTAAAAATTTTAAAAGAAATGTATCCTCTAGATATACTGCCATAGGTGTGCAGTGGCAAAATGGGTGATGCAGGAATATACTTTGGATCACTTCAGGTAAAACTTAAGTCATTTATAATATGATTTGATAAACTATAGTATATCAAAATATGGAATGCATTAATATTTTTAAAAAGTATGAACTAGTTTCATGTGTAATATATTGGAAAATAATACAGTTATGATTGTTTCAATATATTTTTCCACGTATTATATCACCTCCATTGGGTTTACAGTGATGTTGATTAATTTCCTACAATAGATCTTATTTTCCTAATTCATTTCTTGGGAGCTAATTTTTATTGTGTTGTGAATTTTACCATTTTAAATCCTGGATATTATTATATTCGTATAAAGACTCTTGACCTTTGTTATGAGACTGTTACTTAGAAACAGTTTGATTCTTTGGTGACTTGCTTTAAAAACATTTAAATGTAGGTAGGAGCAGTTGTCATCAGTCTAGACCTATTTTCCCCCCACTATCAAGACAATATACTCTTGTGTACTGTAACCAATACCCCAAGTGTCTTTATATTTTCCAGTAAGACTCTTGGTAACAGGGACAATTCCCAGATGTGTGCAAGTGTCATTCATTGATTGTTACTTATACTATTTTTAGTCTTTCTTTCCCCACCCTTGGAGAGTTTCCTTATACTAACGTACTGAAAAATAATCAGCCAAGTACTTGACAGAGAGCCTTTCTGGATACCCAGGATTTAAACTCTGTGAAGCTCTTTATTCTCTGAAACTCTGTCTTGTGAAGTCTCAATTTCTGGCCTTTCCTACAATAAAACTTTATTTTCTCATCTCAGTGAGTCTGACAGCTTCTGTCTGAGCTCTGCAAACTAAACCATGGATATTGGATCCATGGATATTCTATCAAGGCAGAAACTGTAGCAAGCATAAGGATCATCTCATTTGCTTCTCTTTTTTAATAGATTATTGTCCTCAATTACTTCATTTCCAGTGCCATGAGAAATATTGTTTTATGTATTTTCAACACATATTTTTTTCAGGGATGTATAAATCTGTTCTTCGTTATTCCATCTTTGGTAGACAGACTCTATTTCAAATACAACTTCAATGAAATAAATATATTATGTTAACTAATATGATACTTTTGTTATTTTACCTTAAGAAATATCTTTTGTGAACAATTATATTCCATATATTCAGCAATAATTATCTTAAAATATTTGTTAGTTTTAAAATAAGAAATTGTCAAATCCATAATATGAAGAAATATAACTTGCTAGATAGAAGTGTTATTAAATATTATGGATCCAAAGGGTAGAATGTACAGAGAATGCATCTCAAAACTAAAATGACATAAACAAATTTAGAAACTTATAGAATAAGTCAAGATTAAATGCAGTTTTTTACAAATATTAGTATCAGTGAGTGTAGAATAAGTTTTACAGAGAATAATACACAATTTTTAGTGATCACAGATAAAGCTTTCTGAAATTTGTTTAAATTTAATGATTTTAGAGAGTCTTTATTTCAGAATTCGTTATTTTCATTTTTGATATAACACTTTCTATCATACCATAAAAATTAGTTTTTAGAAAACAAGTAAACAGTAAATTTTTACACAACAAAAAATTCTATTTTAGAAAATATGACAAAAGGAAAAATGTGAGAAAATAGTGTGAGTTTAAAATAAAAAGATAGAAGAAATCATTTCATATATAATTAATATCAATAACTAATATAAAGAGTTTTACAAGCAAATGAGAGTATTTTCACCTAGTA
Source organism: Cabassous unicinctus (assembly GCA_029593785.1). NCBI lineage: Eukaryota > Metazoa > Chordata > Mammalia > Cingulata > Chlamyphoridae > Cabassous > Cabassous unicinctus. The sequence continues at coordinate 1,430 of JAQZBX010104527.1, read as the reverse complement.
TTTAAAAAGAGAAATAAATTGGTTACAGGTTGTTTGCAATCTAAGGTAATGGAAACATTGAGAGACACAAAACTATCATTGTGATTTCATTTTCTTATTATTTTTATTTGGTTATTTTCTTGGCTTCATTTTGGAGAGGTTCTGGATCACAGAATGGTCACAAGTGTGACAGGAGAGGAACATTGGTGTCAGGTGTTGGTGATGGGGGGATGCATGGGAGGGGGTTCATCTGGGACAAGTCTCTAAATCATATGAATGTGTTCAATTGTTCATAGGAATTGTTATGGTGTACCCAAAAGAATATTGAATTCTTATCTTGGGGAGTTCTGCTACATTCTCTAATGGGACAGCAAAAATCCCTTGAGTTCAGGGGTACTGCCTAGTGAAGGAGGACAGACCTTTGCTCCAGGCCCTTGATATTGATGATTACACTTATGAATCTTTTTTTTTGAAATTGAAACTTAGCCTAGTATTATATGCTGCCTAAGAGTACCTCCTGAGAGCCTTCTTGTTGCTCAAATGTGGCCTCTCTCTAAGACAAACTCATCATATAAGTACATTACCTTCCCCTTCTCCTGACATGGGACATGACTCTCAAGATGAACCTCTCTGGCACTGAGTGATTATTACCAGTGCCAACTAGCAATGCACCTGGAAAAAGACCTTGACCCTAAGGGGGAAATGGTAAACACAAATGATTTCTTATGGCTAAGAGATTTCAAATGAGTTTGGAGGTCATTCCAGAGGCTACACATATGAACATGTCAGCAAGATCTCATTGAATGCCACAGTAAATGTTGGCTCAAACAGTGGGGATTCTGAGGTCTAGGGACATCCTGACACTATAGGCTGGGCACACAGCTCAGGAGTCTGGCAACCTGCCAGTGGGTCTTTGGAAATTTTGCTCTCCAGTGATAGAGTTGGATTCAGTTGTGGTTTCCCTACATGTGGCTCTTCTTCCCCTTCCCTTTGAAATGATAGTTAGCATTATACTTGATAAGTGTATGTCCAAGAGACTTAAATCTTTGGTCCATTCATGTGCCAGTTGAGCCCTGAATCTCAGCAGAGTTCCAACACCTACTCTCCAGTTCATTGGACTCACCCAGGACAACTAACAAGCTGATGATGATGGACAACCCCCATCCTAAGGAAAAGATAGTGTCTGCAACTTCAAGCAAGATAGTTCCATCCATCTTCTCCATGGGATTTAAGCTCCCTCTCATTTAGGAACAGAATGGGCATCACCATCTCCAAATCCTCAAAATTGGGGAATGAGCAATTGACTAAAGTAGGTTTACTATTATTCTATTGCAGATTATTTTTATTCAAGCAATGGAACAACTTTGATCATTGATGTGGAGGAAGTGACCACTGGAGGTTCTGAGGGGAGCAAGAATGAAGAATAGGTGTAATATGGGGGCATTTTGAGG
>JAQZBX010104526.1:0-10940 GCA_029593785.1 Cabassous unicinctus | reverse complement strand
ACTTAAAATCAATTTCAAGGCACTGGTTTCACCAAACTCTATGTGAATGCAGTAGTTACTCAAGTTTGAAAGGTAAGTAAGATTCTTGTTTGTTTTGCTGCAATGTACTTGCTTTCACACACATGTCAACACACGGATTTTACCTAATGTTAAGCCAATGCAGTGGGTTCTTCACTTTACAATCCTAAATAAGATTTGTCTTTTACTGGCTGCTGTGCCTGTGTTTACACTTAAAATAATCTTCAAAACCCTGGATTCCCATAACAGGCAGTGAATGCAGCAGTCAATTCAACTTTGAAAGTTAAGTGACATACTGGTTTGGCTGCTATGCACTTGTTTTCACTCATTATCAATGTAAAAACACTGGTTTTACCTAATACTATGCCAAAACACTGGTTTCTTCAGTTTTCAAAACTAAGCAATATACCCATTACATTGGCAGCTATGCATTTGTTTTCAATTAAAATGAATAACAAAACACTGCTTTTGCTATGCCAAACTTGCCGGTTCCTCCCTTTGGAAATCTAAGTAAGATTCTTGTTTCTTACAATGCAATACATGTGTTATCAATTACAACCAACTGGAAAACTTTGCTTTTCCCTAACGTTGGCTGAATGCATTGAGTTCTTTGCTTTAGAACATCAAAAAAGAAACTTGTTTCATTTGCTGATTTGCATGTGTATTCATTTACAATCAACCTGAAGACACTGGTTTCACCTAACTCTCTGTGAAAGTAGTAGTTGCTTCAGGATTGAAAGGTAAGTCACATTCTTGTTTGTTTAGCTACTATGCCCTTGCTTTCACTCACATGTCAACACACAGATTTACCTAAGGTTAAGCCAATGCAGTGGTTTCTTCACTTTGCAAAACTAAATAATATTTGTGTTTTATTTGATGCTATGCCTGTGTTTTCATTTAAATTCATGTTGAAAACACTGGTTTCAGCTAGCAGGCTGTTAATACAGCAGTTCATTCAACTTTGAAAATTAAGTAAGTTGCTTGTTTGCTTCACTGCAATTCACTTGCTTTCACTAATTACTAATGTAAAAACACTGCTTTTAGCTAATACTATGCCAAGACACTGGTTTCTTCAGTTTTCAAAACTAAGGAATATACCCATTACTTTGGCAGCTATGCACTTGTTTTCACTTACAATGAAAGTCAAAACACTGCTTTTAATATGCAAAAGCTACCGGTTCCTCATTCTGGAAATCTGAGTAAGATTCTTTTTTCTTACAATGCTATACATGTGTTTTCAATTACAATCAACTTGAAAACACTGCTTTCCCTAACGTTGACTGAATGCAGTGAGTTCTTTGCTTCAGAAAATCAAATGAAACTTGTTTCTTTGGCTGATTTGCATGTATATTCGTTTACAATCAACCCCAAGACACTGGTTTCACCTAATGCTCTGTGAATGCAGCAGTTACTTCAAGTTTGAAAAGTTAGTAAGATTCTTCTTTGTTTGGCTGCTATGCTCTTGCTTTCACTCCTATGTCAACAAACAGCTTTTATCTAAGGGTAAGACAATGCAGTGGTTTCTTCACTTTACAAAACTAAAAAGATTTGTGTTTTATTTGATGCTATGCCTGTGTTTTCATTTAAATTCATGTTGAAAACACTGGTTTCACCTAACAGCCTGATTGCAGCAGTTAATCAAATTTGAAAGTTAAGTAGTATACTTGTTTGTCTGCTGTGCCCTTGCTTTCACTCATTATCATAGTAAAAAACACTGGTTTTACCTAATACTATGCCAAAACACTGGTTTCTTCAGTTTTCAAAACTAAGCAATATATGCATTACAATGACAGCTACGCACTTGTTTTCACTTAAAATGAATGTCAAAACACTGCTTTCACTATGCCAAAGCTGCCGGTTCCTCACATTTGAAGTCTAAGTGAGATACTTGTTTCTTACACTGCTAAGCATGTGTTCTCAATTACAATCAAGTTGAAAACACGGTTTTTCCTGAAAGCTGGTGGATTTCAGTGAGATATTTTGCTTCAGAAAACCAAAAAGGAAACCTGTTTCATTGGGTGTTTCACATGTGTATTCACTTAAAATCAATTTCAGGGCAATGGTTTCACCTAACTCTCTGTGAATGCAGTATTTACTTCATATTTGAAATGTAAGTAAGATTCTTGTTTGTTTGGCTGCTTTACACTTGCTTTCACTCACCTCTCAACACATAGCTTTTACCTAAGGCTAAGCCAATGCAGTGGTGTCTTCACTTTAAAAAACTAAATAAGATTTGATTTTTATTTGATATTTTGCCTGTGTTTTCATTTAAATTCAGGTTCAAAACACTTGTTATCACTTACAACGAATGACCAATGACAGCTTTTACTCTGCCAAAGTTTCCATTTCCTAACCTTTGAAACCTAAGTAAGATTCTTGTTTCTTACACTGCTACACATGGGTTTTCAAATACAATCAACTGGAAAACACTGTTTTCCTGAATGCTGGTTCAATTCAGTGAGTTCTTTGCTTCAGAAAACCAAATAGAAACAAGTTTCATTGACTGAGTTGCATGTGTATTCACTTAAAATCAATTTCAAAGCACTGGTTTCATCTAACTTTCTGTGAATGCAGTAGTTACTTCAAGTTTGAATGGTAAGTAAGACTCAAGTTTGTTTGGCTGCTATGCCATTGCTTTCACTCACGTGTCAACACACAGATTTTACCAAATGCTAGGGCAAGGCAGTGTTTTATTTAGTTTACAAACTTAAATAAGAATTGTCTCTTATTGGCTGCTATGTCTGTGTTTTTGTTTAAATTCATCTTTCAAAACACTGGTTTTGCGTAACATGCTGTGAATGCAGCAGATAATTCAACATTGAAAATTCAGTAAGATACTTGTTTATTTGGTTGTTCTGCACTTGCTTTCACTCACTATCAATGTAAAAACATTGTTTTTACCTAATGCTATGCCAAAACACTGGTTTCTTCAGTTTTCAAAACTAAGCAATATATCATTGCATTGGCAGCTATGCACTTGTTTTCACTTACAATGAATGTCAAAACACTGCTTTTACTATGCCAAAGTGGTCGTTTCCTCACTTTGGAAATCTAAGTAAGATTCTTGTTTCTTACAATGCAATACACATGTTTTCAATTGCAACCAACTTGAAAACACTGCTTTTCCCTAACCTTGGCTGAATACATAGAGTTCTGTGCTTTAGGAAACCAAAAAAGAAACTTGTTTCATTGGCTGATTTGCATGTGTATTCATTTAAAATCAACTTCAAGACACTCGTTTCACCTAACTCTCTGTGAGTGCAGTAGTTACTTCAAGTTTGAAAGGTAAGTAAGATTCTTGTTCATTTGGCTGCTATGCCCTTGCTTTCAATCAGATGTCAACACACAGATTTTACCTAATGCTAAGGCAATGCAGGGTTTTCTTCACTTTACAAAACAAAATCAGATTTGTGTTTTATTTGATGCTATGCCTGTTTTTTCATTTGAATTATGTTCAAAACACTGCTTTCACCTAACAGGCTATGAATGCAGCAGTTAATTCAACTCTGAAAGCAAAGCAAGACACTTATTTGTTTGGCTGCTGTGCGCATCCTTTCACTCATTATCAATGCAAAAACACTGCTTTTCCCAATGCTATGCCAAAACACTGGTTTCTTCAGTTTTCAAACCTAAGCAATATACACCTTACATTGACAGCTATTCACTTATTATCACATACAATGAATGACGAACGACAGCTTTTACTCTACCAAATCTGACTGTTCCTCACTTTTGAAACCTAAGTAAGATTCTTGTTTCTTACACGGTTAAGCATGTGTGTTCAAATACAATCAGCTTGAAAACACTGCTTTTCCTGTACTCTGGTTGAATGCAGTGAGTTCTTTTCCTCAGAAAACCCAAAGAAACTTGTTACATTGGCTGATTTCCATGTTAATTCACTTAAAATCAATTTCAAAGAACTGTTTTCACCTAACTCTTTGTGAATGCAGTAGGTAATTCAAGTTTGAAAGGTAAGTAAGATTCTAGCTTGTTTGGCTGCTATGATCTTGCTTTCACTCACATGTCAACACACGGATTTTACCTATTGCTCAGGCAAGGCTGTGGTTTATTTAGTTTACAAACCTAAATCAGATTTGTCTCTTATTGACTGCTATGCCTGTGTTTTCACTTGAATTCATCTTTCAAAACACTGATTTCCCATGACATGCTGTGAATGCAGGAGTTAATTCAACTAGGTACCCTAAGTAAAATACTTATTTGTTTGTCTGTTACATGCTTGCTTTCACTCATTATTAATGACAAAACACTGCTTTTACCTAATGCAATGCCAAAATACTGGTTTCTTCAGTTTTCAAAACTAAGGAATATACTCATTACATTAGCAGCTATTCACTTGTTATCAATAACAACGAATGCCCAACCACTGCTTTTACTTTGCCAAAGCTGTCATTTCCTCACTTTTGAAAGCTAAGTAAGATTCTTGTTTCTTACACTGCTCAACATGGGTTTTCAAATACAATCAACTTGAAAACACTGCTTTAATGAATGCTGGTTGAATGGAGTGAGTTCTTTACTTCAGAAAACTAAAAAGGAAACTTGATTCACTGGCTGATTTGCATGTGTATTCATTTACAATCAACTTCAAGATACCGGTTTCACCTAACTCTTTGTGAATGCAGTAGTTACTTCAAGTTTGAAAGGTAAGTAAGATTCTTGTTTGTTTGGCTGCTATGTCCTGGCTTTCACTCCCATGTCCACACACTGATTTTACCGAAAGCTAAGCCAATGCAATGGTTTCTTCACTTTGCAATCCGAAATAAGATTTGTCTTTTATTTGCTGCTATACCTGTGTTTTCATTTAAATTCACCTTCAAAACACTGGTTTACAAAAACAGGCTGTGAATGCAGGAGTTAATTCAACTATGTACCTTAAGTAAAATACTTTTTTGTTTGACTGCTATGCACTTGCTTTCACTCATTATAAATGTAAAAACACTTCTCTTACCTAATACTATGACAAAGTACTGGTTTATTGTTTTCAAACCTAAGCAATATCCTCACTACATTGGCAGCTATGCACATGTTTTCACTTACAATAAGTGTCAAAAGACTGCTTTTACTATGCCAAAGCTGTTGGTTCCCCGTTTTGGAAATCTAAGCAAGATTATTGTTTCTTACAATGGTATACATGTGTTTTCAATTACAATCAACTTGAAATCACTACTTTTCCCTAAGTTTGGCTGAATGCATTGAGTTCTGTGCTTTAGAAAACCAAAAAAGAAACTTGTTTCATTGGGTGATTTGCCTCTGTATTCATTTAAAATCAACTTCAAGACACTTGATTCACCTAATCTCTGTGAGTGCAGTAGTTATTTCAAGTTTGAAAGACAAGTAAGATTCTTGTTTGTTTGGCTGCTATATCCTTTCTTTCACATAAATGTCAACACATGGATTTTACCTAATGCAAAGCCAATGCATTGGTTTCTTCACTTAAAAATACTAAATAAGATTTGCGTTTTATTTGCTGGTATGGCTGTGTTTTCATTTAATTTCATCTTCAAAACTCTGGATATCCATAACAGACTGTGAATGCAGCAGTTAATTCAACTTTAAAGGTTATGTAAGATACTTGTTTGTTTGGCTGCTAAGTGCTTGCTTTCAACTCATTATCAATGGAAAAACACTGCTTTTACCTAATACTATGCCAAAACACTGGTTTTCTCAGTTTTCAAAACTAAGCAATATCCTCATTACATTCGCTGCTATGCACTTGTTTTCACTTACAGTGAATGCCCAACAATGATTTTACTATGCCAATGCTGCCTGTTCCCCACTCTGGAAATCTCAGTAAGATTCTTGTTTCTTACAATGCAATACATGTGTTTTCAATTACAATCAACTTGAAAACACTGCTTTTCCTCAATGCTGGTTGAATGCAAGGAGTTCTTTGCTTCAGAAAACCAAAAAGGAAACCTATTTCATGGGCTGATTTGCATGTGTATTCATTTAAAATCAACTTCAAGTCCCTGGTTTCACCTAACTTTCTGTGAATGCAGTAGTTACTTCAAGTTTGAAAGTTAAGTAAGATTCTTGTTTGTTTGGCTGCTATGTCATTGCTTACACACACATCTCAACACAAGGATTTTACCTAATGCTAAGCCAATGTAGCAGTTACTTCACTTTAAAAAACTAAATAAGGTTTGTCTTTTATTTGCTGCAATGCCTGTGTTTTCATTTATTTTCCTCTTCAAAACACTGGTTTCCTGTAACAGGCTGTGAATGCAGCAGTTAATTCAACTTTGAAAGTTAAGTAAGACACTTAGTTGTTTGGCTGCTGTGCACTTACTTTCACTCATTATCAATGACAAAACACTGCTTTTACCTAATGCTATGCCAAAACACTTGCTTTTTCAGTTTTCAAAACTAAGCAATATACTCATTACATTTGCAGCTATTCACTTGTTACCAATAACAACGAATACCCAACCACTGATTTTACTTTGCCAAAGCTGCCATTTCCTCACTTTTGAAACCTAAGTAAGATTCTTGTTTCTTACACTGTGAAGCATAGGTTTTCATTTACAATGAACTTGAAAACACTGCTTTCCTGAATGCTGGTTGTATGCAGTGAGTTCTTTAATTCAGAAAACTAAAAAGGAATCTTATTTCAATGCGTGATTTGCATGTGTATTCGCTTAAAATCTATTTCAAAGCATTGGTTTCACCTAACTCTCTGTGAATGCAGTAGTTACTTCAAGTTTGAAAGGTAAGTAAGATTCTTGTTCATTTGGGTGCAATGTCCGTGCTTTCACTCACATGTCCACACACAGATTTTACCGAATGGTAATCCAATGCAGTGGTTTCTTCACTTTGCAATCCAAAATAATGTTTGTCATTTATTTGATGCTATTCCTGTGTTTCCATTTAAATTCACCTTCAAAACATTGGTCTCCCATAAGAGGCTGTGAATGCAGCAGTTAATTCAACTTTGAAAGTTAAGTAAGATACTTGTTTGTTTGGCTGCTGTGCACTTGCTTTCACTCATTATCAATGTAAAAACACTGCTTTTTCCCTAATACAATGCCAAAACACTGGTTTCTTCAGTTTTCAAAACAAAGCAATATACTCCTTTCATTGGCACTTGTTATCAATTACAACAAATGACCAATGACTCCTTTTACTCTGCTAAATCTTCTGGTTCCTCACTTGTGAAACCTAAGTAAGATTCCTGTTTCTTACACTGCTAAGTATGTGTTTTCAACTACAATCAACCTGAAAACACTTTTTCCTGATTGCTGTTTAAATGCAGACATTTCTTTGTTTCAGAAAAGCAAAATGGAAACTTGTTTCATTGGCTGATTTCATGTGTATTCATTTACAATGACCTTCAAGACAATGGTTTCACCTCTCTGTGGATGCAGGAGTTACATCAAGTTTGAAAGGTAAGATTCTTATTTGGCTGCTATGCCCTTGCTTTCACTCACATGTCATCACACAGCTTTTACCAAGGCCTAAGCCAATGCAGTGGTTGCTTCACTTTACAAAACTAAATAAGATTTGTTTTTTAATTGATGCTTTGCCCCTGTTTTAATTTAAACTCATGTCCAAAACACTGGTGCCACCTAACAGGCTGTTAATATATTAGTTAATTCAGCTTTGAATTTGTAGTAAGATACTTATTTTTTTTGGTTGTTGTGCACTTGCTTTCACTCATTATCAATGTAAAAATACCCCTTTTACCTAATGCTATGCAAAACACTGGTTTCTTCTGTTTTCAAAACTAAGCAATACACTCCTTACATTGGCAACTATTCATTTGTTATCACTTACAATGAATGCCCAACCAATGCTTTTACTTTGCCAAAGCTGCTGGTTCCTCACTTTTAAAACCTAAGTAAGATTCTTGTTTCTTACACTGCTAAGCATGTGTTTTCAACTACAATCAACCTGAAAACACTTTTTCCTGATCGCTGGTTGAATGCAGAGAGTTCTTTGCTTCAGAAAAGCAAAAATGAAACTTGTTTTATTGGCTGATTCACACGTGAATTCAGTTAGAATCAATTTCAAGGCACTGGTTTCACTTAACTATCTGTGAATGTTGTTGTTACTTCAATTTTGAAAGGTAAATATGATTCTTGTTTGTTTGGGAGCTATGCCCTTGCTTTGACTCACATGTCAACACACCACTTTAACTAATGCTAAGACAAGTCAGTGGTTTCTTCACTCTAAAACCTAAATAAAGTTCATATTTTATTTAATGCTATGCCTGTGTTTTCACTTAAATTCTTCTTCAAAACACTGGTTTCGCATAACAGGCTGTGAATTCAGCAGTTAATTCAACTTTGAAATGTAAGTAAGATACTTGTTGTTTGGCTGTTATGCCTTTGATTTCACTTACATGTCAACACAGGGATTTTACCCAAATCTTAGCCAATGCAGTGGTTTTTTCACTTTATAATCCAAAATAAGATTTGTCTTTTATTTGCTGCTATGCCTGTGTTTTCACTCATATTCATCTTCAAAACACTAGTTTCCCTTTAGAGTCTGTGAATGCAACAGTTAATTCAATTTTGAAAGTTATGCAAGGTACTTGTTTGTTTGGCTGCTATGTGATTGCTTTAACACAATATCAATATAAAAACACTGTTTTTACCTACTACTATGCGAAAACACTGTTTTCTTCATTTTTCAAAACTAAGCAATATACTCATTACATTACCAGCAATGCACTTGTTTTCACTTACAATGAATTACAAACACTGCTTTTCTTATGCCAAAGTTGCCCATTCCTCAGTTTGGAAATCTAAGGAAGATTCTTGTTTCTTACAATGCTGTACATATGTTTTCCATTAAATTCAACTTGAAAACACTGGTACTCCTTCACGTTGGCTGAATGCATTGAGTCCTTTGTTTCAGAAAACCAAAAAAGAAACTTCTTTCATTGGCTTATTTGCATATGTATTCATTTAAAATCTCCTTCAAGACACTGGTTTCACCTAACTCTCTGTGAATGCAGTAGTTGCTTCATGTTTGAATGATAGGTAAGATTCTTGTTTGTTTGACTGGTATGCCGTTGCTTTCACTCACATGTCAACACACAGCTTTTACCTAAGTCTAAGCCTGTGCAGTGGTTTCTTCACTTTACAAAACTAAATAAGATTTGTGTTTTATTTGATGCAATGCCAGTGTTTTCATTTAAATTCATGTTCAAAACACTGGTTTCATCTAACAGGCTGTAAATGCAGCCGTTATTCAACTTTGAAAGTTAAGTAAGATACTTATGTGTTTGGCTGCTGTGCACTTGCTTGCCCTTATTATCATTGTAAAAACACTGCTTTTATGTAATACTATGCCAAGACACTGTTTTCTTCAGATTTCAAAACTAAGCAATATACTCATTACATTGGCAGCTATGCACTTGTTTTCACTTACAATGAATGTCAAAACACTGCTTTTATTACGCCAAAACTGCTGGTTCCTCAATTTGAAATCTAAGTAAGATTCTTGTTTCTTACACTGCTAAGCATGTGTTTTCAATGACAATAAAATTGAAACACTGCTTTTCCCTAACTTTGGCTGAATGCCTTGAGTTCTTTGCTTTAGAAAACCAAAAAAGAAACTTGTTTCATCGGCTGATTTGTATATGTATTCATTTCCAATCAACTTCAAGACAGTGGTTTCACCTAACTCTCTGTGAATACAGTAGTTACTTCAAGTTTGAAAGGTAAGTAAGATTCTTGTTTGTTAGGCTGCTATTCCCTTGCTTTCACTATCATGTCAACTCATGGCATTTACCTAAGGCTAAGCCAAAGCATTGCTTACTTCACTTTACAAAACCAAATATGATTTGTGTTTATTTGATGCTATGCCTGTGTTTTCATTTAAATTCATCTTCAAATCACTGGTTTCCTGTAAGAGGCTGTGAAAGCAGCAGTCAATTCAACTTAGAAAATTAAGTAAGATACTTATTTCTTTGGCTGCTGTGCACTTGCTTTCACTTATTATCAATGTAAAAACACTGCTTTTACCTAATGCTATGCCAAAACACTGGTTTCTTCTGTTTTCAAAAAAAGCAATATACTCCTTACATTGGCAGCTATTTACTTGCTATCACTTACAATTAATGAAGGAACAATGCTTTTTCTCTGCCAAAGATGCCGGTTCCACACTTTTAAAACCTAAGTAAGATTCTTGTTTCTTACACTGCTAAGCGTGTGCTTTCAATTACAATCAACTTAAAAACACTGCTTTTCCTGAAAGTTGGTTAAATGCAGTGAGTTGTTTCCTTCAGAAACCCAAAAAGGAAACTTATTTCATTGGCTGATTTGCATATGTATTAAATTGAAATCAATTTCAAAGCACTGGTTTCACCTAACTCACTGTGAATGCAGTAGTTGCTTCAAGTTTAAATGATAAGTAAGATTCTTGTTTGTGTTGCTGCTATGCCATTGCTTTCACTCACATGTCAACACACGTATTTTACCTAATTCTAAGTCAATGCAGTGGTTTCTTCACTTTATAAAACTAAATAAGCTTCGTGTTTTATGTGAGGCTATGCCAGTGTTTTCATTTAAATTCATGTTTAAAACTCTGGTTTCACCTAACAGGCTGTGAATGCAGTTGTTATTCAACTTTGAATGCTAAGTAAGATACTTATTTGTTTGTCTGCTGTGTGCTTGCTTTCAATTATTATCAATGTAAAAAACTGCTTTTACCTAATGCTATGCGAAAACACTGATGTCTTCCGTTTCAAAATTAAGCAATATATTCCTTATATTGACACCTCTTCACTTGTTATGACTTACAACAAATGGCTAACCACTGCTTTTACTCTGCCAAAGCTGCCGGTTCCTCACTTTTCAAACCTAAGAAAGATTCTTGTTTCTTACACTGCTAATAATGTGTTTCCAATTACAGTCAACATGAAGATACTGCTTTTCCTGAATGCTGGTTAAATGCAG
>JAQZBX010104525.1:0-10943 GCA_029593785.1 Cabassous unicinctus | reverse complement strand
CGAACCCGGGGCCTCTCATATGGTAAACGGGTGCTCTATCCATTGCGCCACACCCGCTTCCTGCCGTGAGGTTGCTGCATCAGCCCACCGCACCGCTCAGGCCGGCGTGCCCTCACAAGGAGGCCTCGGGACGCGAACCCGGGCCTCCCATATGGTAAACGGGGGCTCTATCCACTGAGCCACACCCGCTTCCCTCAGTGTCTTCTTAATACCTTTTATTTCTTTAGTCATATTTTCTTTAAATTATTTGAAGTGAGTGAGAAGAGATGTGTAATTGTCACTGATTAATTTTCTTAAATCCTGCATCTCTTCAGGATATTTTGTTATTTCCTTTGTCTGGGCCATCTCTTCCTATTTCCTAATGTGGCTTGGAATTTTTTGCTGATGTCTAGGATCTAAATTGGTGAATTTACTCTGATGGCCAATTTTTCTCTCTTGCTTATTTTATTTTCGCAGATCTTCTTTGATATTTGCTTCAACTTATTCTGAGTCTTCAAAATTGCCTGACTTAAGTTATCAAAATTGGACCAGGGACTCACTAATGGGGTGCAGATTTTCTCCCAGAGGTAGGATACAGAGAGTACTGTGAACAGTTTTTGTCCATGCAATTTCCAGACTAGCCAGCAGATGGCGCTCATTTGTATGCCTTTCCCAGGAGGTGTTTCAGTCTGAACTTTCCTGTGTTCTTGTGTTGAATCTCCAAAGCAGATATTCAAAGCTGGTTCTACTTGCCAAATTCACTGAAGAAAAGCTCCTTACCTCCCCTCCCTTTTCCCTTGAAACAGCTCACAGGGAGAAAGATGTCTGTACCCCTCTCAGTCAGCTGCAGTGAGCCAGAGGTTTTACCCCAGCTTAATATCTTGGGAATGGAGATGGGGAGCCATTCCCAGCCACTGCAGGGGCTTGGTAACTTATGTTTGTCATTTCAGCTTCTTCATCTCTGTCTCTCACCCTCCTGGGAATTGTGTAGCACTGTCCTGGTCTGCTGACCCCCAAAGAAGGTCCCTCAGACAGCTTTTGGCTCTTTCTCCGCTGTTTTTGTGAGAGTATTGAGCTCTGCCTGTTAGTTCAATGCCGTCTTCCCACGGTCCATTCAAACATTTATTTTAAAATAAAAATAATTAGGGATAGAAGTGTAAGATACAAAAGGCTTAAAGAAATTCTGAACATATATTAGCAATGGAAATGAAGACAAGCATACAGAAATGAAAATTCCAAAGGTAAAGTTGAATAGATTTGATGATGGATTTGACATTAAGAAATAGGATGAGAGAAGTGTCAAGGATAACCAGAAAAACTTCTCATTTTTCAGCCGGATAGATGGCAAATGATTAAAAATTATAGGCCACAATGAGAGAACCAGGTGAATAGAATTAAACAATTGCTTTCCAAATTTTGAAATTGTCTTATTTCATATCTTGTACTAAGTACCCCTGTAAAGTGTCTGGTTTCTATAGCTGCACTTCCACCATTTAATTTTTTATTTTATTTTATTTTTTTTAGAAATCAGCTTCTTGGTATACAATCTGAGGAGCTGATGTTATTCCTTAAGAAAAGCTATCTCTACTTCTAAGGTTATATTTTCAATTTGATATCCTGGTATGGTATTGACAAAAGTGATAAAAAATCAAATTAGTTTCCTTAATCTATTATAATTTTAGTTTTTCAATGCAAAATTATCTTTAATTATGTAATCACTTATGTAACCCTTGTCAATTTGTCACTATGCATATTTTTATCTAATTTTCTTTTAAAATATTCAGCTGTAAGCTTATCAATTTAGAATTCTGCATTTTTCAATAGAGTGATATTTCAAAAAATATATTCCTATTCTTACTGAACAAAAAATGTTATTCCAACTTTCAGTGTGAGACATTTTTGCTTATATAAGTTCAGTAGGAATCATTTTTGACTTATGATATGTTGTCAGTGGTGTAAAATATAAAAGCTGATTTGATAGCTTTTCATTCATTTTCCAAGTATCTTTGTGCCATATATCAAGTTTTCCTGAAAATGTAGTTGGACCTAAAATCATTACTCTTTTTAACCTTGCTTGGGATATAAAAAGCTGCTTTATGAGTTTCAAATCATTAAAATATACATATTTCTCCTAGAGTATTCAGTATGTCAGAGAACTGTTTAAGCAAAGTAAATTCTGTGAAGAGGTGTTAAAATTGACAGTGAGTGGCAGCCAGCGAACATAGAGAGAAAGGAATAAGGAATTTGCATTTTCCTGGTGCAGTTGCAGGAGGAAAAACTAAAACAGAACCTAAATGAGTGAAAATTTAAGCATCCCAACATTTGTTTCCTAGTGAAGAAAATATTTTTATTGGAATAAAATTTCCCTTACAGTCTATAAAACATTAAGTGAGCTAGCAATTGTAGTGACTGCTGCACATATATTTTATTAACTTTCTCTTTTTCTTCCAATCTGAACTTTGGAATCTACTTTTCCACTAGTTTGACAAAGCATGAGATTCTTGCCCTTCTAAAATATTTCTGGTGACAGTTGGACCATGAGATTAAAAACACTGACAAACTTGGCCTTTTGTTTGCTTTACTTATAATGCCATGTCTTTCACATAGATTATATAGTCTATAGGGTTTTCCATATATCTTGATACCCTTATTGTGCTCACCTCTGCAATCTGCCATTTCTTTTCTCAATCCACCAGAATCAGTATAGAATTGTGTGAAAAGAAGAAGCTTGTTGATTGTCCAAATAGGATAATTCCTAGTTTAGCCATTTTGGTAGTTTGAAATTTTACGTACCTGGGGAAAAAAAAACATATTCCTAAATCTAATCCATTCCTGTGTGTATAAACCCATTTTAAGTAGGATCTTTTGATGAGACTACTTCAGTTTAGTGTGAACCACCTCAATCAGGATGAGTCTTAATCTTAATGCTGGAGTCATTATAAAAGAATGAAATTCAGAGAAAGAGGAAGAAAGCCACAAAGATATGAAGCTAAAGTCAATGAAACCCTGAAGATAATGAAGCAACCAGCAGATGCCGCCATGTGCCTTGCCATGTGACAGAGGAGCCAAGGGTCACCAGCAGCCAGGCCTCAGGAGGAAAGCACCGCCTTGATGTTGCCTTGATTTGGACAGTTTTCCTGCCTCAAAACCATGAGCAAATAAATTCCTGTTGTTCAACCTGACCCATTTCATTGTACTTCTTTTTACCAGCCTAAGAAACTAAAGCAGCCATTTACTAACCTAAACAAATTACTTAATTTTGCAAAAAATAGTGCATACATCATTGGAGTTGTATCACAATTAAATAAAAAATGTATGTGAAGCAGCTCAAGCAGTGCAAGCTATATAAGAAGTATGCAATAAATATTGCCAATAAACGTTATTCCCTAGAGAAGGTCGCTGGCCATATAACTGCCTTATTCATCCTTCATTCATTTACTACTCTCAGTGATTTTAATGTTTTCCCTATTTCAGCAGCCTCCCCTTAGTCTGAGAAATTCCACCTTTTTTAGGGTTCTTGAAGATGAGGTTTTAGACTGCGGTAAGGAAGAGTGAATTGGACTTCCCTTTTCTTAGAAACCTTTAACATCTAGGTTAATTCTGTGCTGCCTCTAGAATTTCATTCCACTGAAAAAGGGAATCACTGAGCTTTCCAAAAGGGATTATAATTTCCTGACAGGTTATTATATCACACCAGAAGGATTTTCAGGACTGAGAGCTCATGTGATTGCTTATCCATGGACCCGGAGGATTTTAATTTTCTCCTTCTCTGGGACTCACAAGAAGCTTGCTGCCATGTCTCTAGATCACATTAGACAACTCTTGTCCTAGAAGACTCTGATATCTGTATCTTCTTCATAAAATCATGTTTTAATTAGAATGATGAATTCATTTCTGTCCTTATAGATTTTCAACCTGTCTGGCTCTTCACTTAGGGAGATCTAGAAAAGGAGGGGGAGGAGTGAGACTTGAGTTTCTTTAGATTCACTGATTTTTTTCATTTCCTATTTTAAAATATTTCAGAAAAGAATCAGAGTGACTGTAACCTGACAAAGAACAGAATCAGAGTATTAAGGAGCAGCTAAAGTACTGCATAAATCAAATATGTGAAGGGGAGTTAAAGCACCTTACAAAGGTTAAAAAGATTTCCGAGAAGACTTAGTACATTTGAAGGAATAGTAAAAACCACAGTCTACTATGAAAGATTTGCTCATTTAAAGGAACTCTTGTATTTAAAGCAGCAGGAAGCTTTAGGCAAAGATTTATTTCAGATAAATCTGGTTCTGGGAAATTTATTTCAATGGACATTATTGAGTAATTACTATGTCTTACACTGTGCTAAGCTCAAACAAAACTGTATAAAAGGCTTTTATGGCTCTGGGGCATACTGCTGACTCAAATCTCAGAAAAGAACACCAATGCAAACAAAAAATATAAGAATGGACAAAGTATATGTGTATTGGATGTTGTATAGTTGAGGTGAAGAGAGATGCATAAGCTCAGCTTCCAAATTAAAATTCCTTCTCTGCTATAACATTTCCAACTTTAATAAAATATTTGACTTTTTTGTCACTCATTCAATACATGTACATTTTTACTTAGTTATATGTGTGCCAGCCACAATTTTAAATGCTAGAGATAAAGGAGGTAAATATCTGTGGATGCAGTCTTCTAGAGAAGATAAGTAGAACAACTCATTTAAAATATTTGGTGATCAATACAGATTTATTAAATGGATATATATATATATATTACCATTTCTTGATTTGTTGAGCAGCTACTAATATCCAAGCTAGAGTTTAAGGATATAAAGATAGATGTATCCCAGTTTCCACCCTTAAGGAGCCCATAGTCCATGTGGGGAAAAAGAATATACATATGACAAAGCATGGCAATATAATCTGGTGACTCGTTGGTGAAGTATGCAGATGGAACAGTAGAGCAGAAAGAAGGCATGACACGTCCAACTTCAGAGGATCAGGAAAGGTTTCCTTAAGATGAGACTAGAGAGATATTAGGAGCCAGATTGCTGATGGACTTAAAGACCCTGTTAGAAACTTACGCTTTTTTCATGCTGAAGGGACCTGGGCTGAGAACTGGCATGGCCTGGCTGTGTTTTAGACGGCGCTCTCTGGCTGCCATGTGGGAGAATGAATATAAGGGAGACAGGCAAAAGGACCGGTTAGGGAAGTGTTCTGCGGTCTAGGTGAGGAATGAGAACTGCCCCATGAAAGGCATGGAAGTAAGATGAATAAGGGGGATGGAATTCAATAAATATTAGGACAGAATTTGTTGATAATGTGGGATGCATTATTGAATAGGGAAAGGTAAGAGTAAAAAATGAAAAATAAGTATGTATGGCTAGGATAGAATCAAATAAGCATGTCCGTGAATGAAGCACATTGAGATATAGAGAAAGAGAGTGATTTCATTGTTGCACATGCTAGTTTTTTCAGAACCTGTAAAATAGCCGTATGGAGATACAGAGCAGAAGTTGAATATATGTCTAAGATAAAAAGAAGGGGTCTGAGCCACAGGTACGAATTTTGGAACTGGCATTTATTTATTCTTAAGATCACAGGAATGTGTGAGATCACTAAGGAGAATCTGTAGACTGTGAGAATAGTTGCTAAATACCACAGGAAGAGCAAGGGAACCTCACCAAACAGGAGGAGAAAAGCACAGTGGTGTGATGATAACAGAAGGGCACAGGAACAGAGTAGTATGATGATAACAGGAGAACACAGCAACCAAAGAATTGAGAAAGGGAGAGGATAAGCTACAGCGGTCTAGCAGTCAGAGTACATTCAGTGGAAGGGCAGAAAACATCCTCAGGATTTTAGCAGGAAGGGATTTAAAATAATTGGGTTTTTACAAATTTTTAGAAGTCTTGAAAGTGCAGGTTATAGTCTAGTTCTTCTGGAGTGATTATCAGAGCAAAAGGAGATAATACTTTCAAGGGCACCACTGGAGCTATAATAAAAGCAGAGCTACTGCTGCTTCTGCAGATAATTCTCACAACTGGGACGCTGGAGAAGTAGAAATTAGATCAAGAATCTGTTGTTGTTATCAACTCTTGACAGCAGGCTGTTGGACAACGAGCACTAGAACACAAGTGAAAGCAACCCACACATTTCCAAATCCTCTTTACAAGTAACAATAGCCACAGAAAACAAGAAACTGGTCTCCACTGACTTACTCTTTCCTCATCTTGCTTCAGTGCATCTAATTGGAGAAACCTATTGCATATCCAAAATTAAAGCTGCAAGGGAGCTGGTGAGCTATAGATTTTAGCTTCCCTATCTTTCCAAATAATAATGTGTAATAAAGTTTGAGAAAGCCAATCTACAGATCCATCCACAGTTATCAAAAATAGCAAAACCTTCCAACAAGAAAAATATTGAAAAATACCAATGGAATATATCACTTAAAAGGCATCAATGTCATGGAGAACCCAAAAACCTTACTAAGGGGATTTAGGGAAGTATATGGAAGATAAGAAAATGCAAAGAATAACTAAAGACTGTTCTTGATCAATTTGCATATAAAGGAGAAGAAAAATATTCAATAGTTTTTAGTATAGGAAACAGGAAGAGGGGTTTTTTGGTGATTGTTTAGGAAGAGAACATTTAAGCATCTCTACGCACTTAGAGAAAGTTGCCTAAAAGATAAAGGAGATTAAAGATACCACAGGAGGAAGAGGAAGTTCTTGAGAAAGGAAGCTCTCAAGGGAGTGAAAGGATATTAAGTTAAGAGCACAGATAAAGTGTTTAACTCAAATGGAAAGAAGAAAAGCTCACATTTAAGACTAAAAGAGGAAGGAATAATTAATATTGAATAGAAATATTTTTAGGTACATGGGTGGAGTGGTGGGGATTGAGATTGCAACTCATGGGCCTGGGTGCTTTTTTTATTATTGTTTAATTTTTTTTTTCTCGGTATGAAGTAAGATCATGCAGTAAGAAAGGCAATTGAGGTAGGGGACATGAGAAAGTTGTCAAAGGTTTAGAATTATCATTCTGAAGAAAGAAAGACGGAGCTAACCAAGAACAGTAAAAGGATTGACTAGATCTGTTGAGGTTACTGGCCATGATACTTTCACTGCTAACTTGTTTTCCTCAGAGAACACTTTTTCAACCAAGTTTATGAGTAGAGAATGAGATTATAGCACTGCTCCTGGATTGATTTTATGATAGATGAATTGCCAGGATGATAGGTACAGAGGAATCGAGGGTGTTGAAAGCATTGCCCCTACTTGACATGGCATTCAGGAAGCTAGTGCAGGAAGAGAGAGCAGGAGGCACCTGAGGCTGCGGAGGGGAGTTATCAAGGTCTTGGAGCTTTGGCGAGACGAAGGTGGAGGGAATAAAGGAGTAGAAGATGCAGACACAGGGAGTCATAGTCAGAGAACAGGCACGCTGTATTTTAAATTTCTAAGCTTGACCATTCAGGTTATGAAAATTTCTAGGATTTGGTTTTGCTGAATGGATGCTTGATGCAAATGGAGATGGCCATTCAAGTTGTGAAAATCATGGGAATTTCAGTCTGTAGCATTGGCTAGAATGGATGCCCAAAGCCACCCAAATAACAACACAATGTGTAAATATGAAGAGTCTGATGCAGGTACCAAGTTCTTCAGTAAATGTGGGTCATGACCAGAATAGCTTTAGATAAGATGCAGAGATCAAGTTAATCTAACCCTCAAAGGAGCAGTAGTTTTGACAAGAAGAGAATACTTGTCAGGAAGTATTGCTGGGAATCTGGAGAATGACAGTCAATTTCAATGAACAATCAATGCCAAAGGCAGGGAAGAAATAAAAGAAATTATTACATATTGGGAAGGAGTAGATTCAAAACTGGTATAAATCTTTGATGAAGTATTTCTTGCTCTGCACTAAAATCAAAGAAAAAATGTAAAGCCTTAATAAATATAACATTGTGATTCGTTTATTGAAGTTAAATTTTATTATATATTCTCAGGTAATATCTTCTAACATTTTTGGAGTTAAAATTTTCTTTTCTGAGTTGTGGTAATAAGAGAAGATCATTATACCTTTATAGAAATCTTTTGTTGTTTTAAGAAGTTAATTCCAAAATATTTTTTGAAGTTTTCCTCATATTTGGTATCCAATATGCTGAAAACCACTTCTAGAGGAAAACCCCTTTCATAGTACCTTCTCAGGTAACAGTGATACCTCTGTACTAATTTGGTCTCTTATAACTAGGAGTTTCTCACACTCATATGTAAAATGCGATCCCAACCCCTGGCCATAGTTGATTGGATAAGGGTTAAGAGGAAGCAGATTCTAGGAGAGATTGTCCGTACAATATTTATTAGAAAGTACTCTTCTGATAAACATCTGTGAAAGGGAAGGGAAGGAAAAGGGTTGGACAGAAGGTGGGATTGAACTACCACCCAGTCCCAGCAATGGGCTCAGCCGGCCCCACCCACAGCAAGCTTTGGAGCTGGAAGAGCCTCAGAGTTTTAAGAGGTGGCCATGGAATGGCCTTTACAGCCCCTCACTGATCAGGAGGCAGGTCTTTGGGTCAGGCATGTTCTTCGGCCAAGGCCGTTTCCAAAGAAGGGTGGAGTTGAGGGGTGTGCTGTGTAAGCTCCCTCCAACGGGGCTACAAGTCCTGCATGCCTGAAGGGGTGTGTGTGGCACATCACAACTTCACCAGAGCACCTGGGAAACCTGGGCAAATCTACGGCCCTTCCTGGGAATTTAGAATGTACTTCCATCAGTCTGGGAAGCTATACAAATATTCTTAACGAACATATTATCTCCCTGTTGTTTATTATTTTCAGATTTTATGTATTTAGAATGTCCTGGCCAAAACTGTGAATGGAACCATGTGAAGTTCATTGAAATGTTGAGTGATGTTGAATCCTAAGGGCATTTCTTCTACAACAACAAATTTAAAGAAATGTTTGATATACGGTGTACATTCTACATATATGTGTGGAGTGAATATGTGACTAATTAAAAGTTTAAGTCTTAAATTGAATGTGTGGCCTATTTAAGGTTATTTTGGGTGAACCAAATTAAATAGTAGTTTGCATTACATCCAATATATAAAATCTGGGCATCATATAATAACTGGATTTATTTTCCATCTGATTACTTACAAATGGTCAAAACTTTTGAATAATTACTAACACCACTAATGTATGCTAGTGCATACAAAATCAATTGAATCTTTCTTTGCCCATCAAAATCATTAAATCACTAAAGCAAAGTTTCCAAGGCCTAAATAGGCTTTGAAAATAGCTTCCATTTGTTCTATTTACAAGGAAATTTTACTTTTGACATTTAAGTTTCATGTGGTCCTAACCTGATAGGCTTTTTCATAGGACATATCTGCTGTTATTTGCCAAGCTCTTTATCCAGGCACTTTATGGATAATTTTCTGCAGATTTTTTATACTCTAAATGAGTCAACAAGCAGGCTCTGTAAAAGAAAATGAAAATGTGCCCATTAGATTTGCTGTGTCTATAAAAGACAACCTTGTAGGGTGAGGGAATCAGACATTTCACGTTTTAAATACCTGGAGAGAGTAGTACATTAAATTGTTAACAGTGATAAGTTTTGTGTTTTTAAAGCCTTTGGAGAGAAACAACTGCATGTTTTATTACAATAAACTGCCAGTTGATTCTTTCCCAAACACTGTAGGTACATTAGCCATTCAAAATATTGTGAAAACCATAGTCTGAATAATCTTATAAATCAGATATACCATAAAACTGCTCCTTGTGCTGGCAAAGGAGGATGTTATACAGCTCCTCGTGTCAGATGTTTAACAAGAGGTTTGTTTCAGGGGCTACAAATCAAAATGTTTCTATCGGTAGCTGTTTTCATAAAAGCACATATCATGCTGTTCCAAGGAAAGTATGATAATTATGTTTAATGTTGCTATATATTTTTTATAATATCCTTTTGTCATTTCCATAGGAAAAGTAAAATTAACAATATGAAGTGCACTAGGCACCTAGACTCCATTTTTAATATATTGTTAATTCATACAAGAAAAAATGATCCTAATAAAAATTTTATAGTGAACATTGAAGAGAAGGATGACTTTGGAATGGCCATGTGAAGGAGCTCCAGGGTCCCTCTCTCCAGCAAAACGATCACAAGTCATGAAAATTATTTAAAAACAACCATTTAAAGTCCCTGGAAATTGTCCTTAGGCATTCAGCAAATGTACAAGCATTTATTCAAGAAAATCTGCTAAATCTTGGTAAGATCCATGAGAGTCTGTGGCACTCGAGCCGTCACTCACTCCATCCTCACACCCCTCTCGCCATCAGCTCTGCATGACACAAGCTCCACTGTAGATGGATGTGGTCAAGAAGATGGGGCTCCTGCTCCTTCCTGCTCCCAGTCCAGGGATACAGGATGTCTCTGAAGGGGCCAACTACAAGCATTTCCCTTCACCTCCAGATCCATGTCGCAGAGGCTAAATTTCAGATGAGTACAGCCAAGGGGCTCCCTACTCATGGGGCAGAGCCTCTACCTCAGGCATGGCAGGCCAAGAATATCTGGGGCTCAGTAACCATCTCTCAGCTCACGTGTGGGGGAAGGGCTTCAACACCTGGAGAGGCAACCTGCAGAGCTGAGAGGACGCCACCCACACCCAATGCCCGGTTCATAGCGGGGGACAGATGCGCTGGCAGAAGAGGGCCCTGTTACCACGCCCAGCTCTGAGCCGAAGGCTAGAGACGTTCCCCAGGGAAAGGAAGGTGGTAACAACTAAGCCTCTGAAGCTATCCCCGAGGGAACTGACTGGATCTGAAAAAGAAAACAAGAGAAGTTCAAGCATAAGGGTGTTTTCAGAAACAATGAAGATTTTGGAGCTAAGCAATTAAGAGAAAGCTGGTAGCTCCCTGAAGCAACAAGCTAACCTGAAGCCTAGCTAGTTTATGGGAAAGAACCACAGAGAAAAACTCCTAAACTCAAAGA
>JAQZBX010104524.1:0-10940 GCA_029593785.1 Cabassous unicinctus | reverse complement strand
GCTCCAGTCACCTGGGCAAGAGGCTTTAGTCTTAATCACCACCATCATTCCTACACTGTGTAGGGAGATGTTGGGAATCCTTATTGATTAAAAATCTGTTGCTATTTCAGTGAAGGTCTCAGCAATGATCCTTTCAACCAAGGGACCATTCCAGGTGACCTGTTTCCAGGTTGTCATGTTGTCTGTCTATTCCTGGGAAGACTTTACACAGACCTAGGGAACATTCACCTCCCACTTCCCACAATGCATAGGGAGTAGAGCAGAGAGCTACCATGGGTTGACCACATCCAGAGCTGTTATGGGACAAGGTGACAACATGAGTTCAGTACTCTTGAAATTTCCTATTCTTTGCTTCCCTCTACTTATTTTTTGTTTTTCTCTCCTTTCTTTTTCTAGTTTCTTTAGTTAAACATGAATTTTTTAGTTGTTTTTATATTCCACATGGCTTTGTCTTCCTCTGCTCCTTTTTTTTTTAAATAACAATTTATTGAAGTATGTTTTTTATATACAAACATATATAAAGTGTATAGTAAAAGTTGTGAACTTGAAAAATGGGAGACATAACATCATACAGGGCTCCCATCACAATTGCCAAAAGATGGAAACAACTGAACTGTCCACCAACCAATGAATGGATTAAAAAAATCTGGTATATATATAGGATGGAATCCTATGCTGCAGTAAGAAGAAGTGAGATTGTGACACATTTGATAACATGGAAAAATCCTGAAGGCATTATGCTAAGTGAAATAAGCTAGACTAAACAGGACAAATATTGCATGGTCTCACTAATATGAACTAAATATGAAAAATGAAGGAGTGGAGTTAAAACCAAGAGTATAGGATAAGAGGAGGGCTGTGAAGGAGTACTGATGCTTACTGTATGTGGAAGTTTTAATTAACTTGACTGTAAATGTGTGGAAAAGGATAGAGTTGATGGTAACACATTATAGTTAGTAACAGCGGGTTCATAAAGGGAATTTTGGCAGTAAAGGGCAGTCTAGGAATGTAAATGTCAATTGAGTATTTCAACTGCCCCTCCTCTGGCTTTTTTGGGACTTTGGGGGTTGTCCTGAGTGGCGAAGCGGCGACGGATGTAGGCCATTTTCCATGAGAATATACCATGCAGAACTGGGTGGAAGAGAGTGTGGTCTGTGATGTGAACTGTGGTCTATGCTCAGTGGCAAGGTCCCAGGATGTGTATATCCATTGCGGGTGTTGTACCACACGGATGAGGAATGGTTGTGTGGGATGTTGTTGGAGGTGTGGGCGGTGGGGAACATGGGACTCCCTGTAATTTCTGAGTAATATTTAGGTAATCTAGGCACCTTTAAAAAAATACATATATATATATATAACAAATAACATTTATGTAAACAAATGCACATATATGCATATGTATTTATATATCATTTT
Organism: Cabassous unicinctus; assembly: GCA_029593785.1. NCBI lineage: Eukaryota > Metazoa > Chordata > Mammalia > Cingulata > Chlamyphoridae > Cabassous > Cabassous unicinctus. Next base: position 9,524 of record JAQZBX010104524.1, on the reverse strand, counting down.
ACAAACAAAAAATGTCAGTTGAATGAAAGCTAGAGAATAATCTAGGGACTGAATAACACAGTGAACCCAGAGGTGGATGAGAATTATGGTTAATAGTACAAATGTAAGAGTGTCCTTCTGTGAACTTGAACAGATGTACATCACTACTGCAGGGTGGTGGGAATGTGGAGAAGCATGGGAAAAATACAATTAATGTAAACAATGGACTATAGTTAACAGCAATACTGAAATATTCTTGCATCAATGCCAAAGATGTACTGTGTAGATAATAAGGGGGTGTGGAAAAAATATGCCAGATGTGCATTATTGACCATAGTTAGTGGTAATAGTCTGATAATATTATCAGTGCTCCTTTTTAAAGCAGTTTTATTGAGATATTTTTACATATGATATATTCCATCTAAAGTGTTCAATCAATGCCTTTTAGTGGATTCACTGAGTTGTGCTTTCATCAATTTTATTTATTTTAATTTATTTTATTTCTTTTATTTTTAGGCAGGGAAGTAAAGAGTTTATTAAGAAACAAGAAAAGTACACAGTTTGAAGAATGGCCAGGGTATATTGCAGGATGAGTTGTAAGCACAGGGCCCCAGGTCAGGACTTTTTAAAGTCTTTCCTCCTCCCCTTTCAAAATGTTAGGTGTGGGTCCCCAGCTGTTGCTATCCTGATTGGTTGCCCCACTTGTCAGTTCTCAGGGGCCAATGGTGAGACCTTTTTAAAAAACTTTATTTTGTACATTTAATAATTGAAGATATAATAACTAAAAACTAAAAAAAAAACCACACAGTTAAATAAAAACATGCATTTTGCAATTAGATGTGCTGGATACATATTAAGTTTTTAAAATCATACAATATGTTACACAATATATTTGGTTCATAGTAATGCAATCATGCAATATTTGTCCTTTTGTGTCTGGCTTGCTTCACTCAACATAATGTCCCCCAGGTTCATCCATGGTGTCATTTCTTCTTACTGCTGCACAATATCCCATCCCGTGAATAGACCACAGTTTGTTTATCCATTCATCTGTTGATGGGCACCTGGGTTGTTTCCAACTTTTGGCAATCATGAATAATGCTGCTATGAATATCAGTGTGCAGATGTCTGTTCATATCACTGCTCTCAGTTCTTCTTGGTATATACCCAGTAGTGGTATTGAAGGGTCATGTGGCAAGTCTACATTGAACTTCTTTAGGAACTGCCAAACAGTCCTCCACAGTGGCTGTACCATTATGCTTTCCCACCAACAGTGAATAAGTGTTCCTATCTCTCCACATCCTCTCCAGCACTTGTAGATCTCCATCTTTTTAATACTGGCCATTCTGATAGGTGTGAAATGATATCTCATTGTAGTTTTGATTTGCATTTCCTTAATCATTACTGATGTTGAGCATTTCTTCATGTGTTTTTTTGCCATTTGTATTTCTTCTTTGGACAAATGTCTATTCAAGTCTTTTGCCCGTTTTTTAATTGGGTCATTTGTCTTTTATTGTTGTGTTGTAACATTTCTTTACATATCCTGGATATTAAACCCTTATCAGATATATGATTTCCACATATTTTCTCCCATTGAATTGGCTGCCTTTACACCCTTTTGACAAAGTCCTGGGAGGTGCAAAAGCATTTAATTTTGATGAGGTCCCATTTATCTTTCTTTGTTGTTGCACATGCTTTGGTGTCAGGTCCGATAAACCACCACATATTACAAGGTCTTGAAGATGTTTCCCTACATTTTCTTCTAGTAGTGTTATGGCCCTGGCTTTTATATTTAAGTCTTTGATCCATTTTGAATTGATTCTTGTATAGGGAGTCCGATAGAGGCCCTCTTTCATTTTTCGGTTATAGATATCCAGTTGTCCCAGCACAATTTGTTGAAGAGACTGTTTTGTCCCATTAACATTAACTTAATAGGTTTTCAAAAACCAATTGACTGTATAGGTGAGGGTTTATTTCTGGATTCTCAATTCTATTCCACTTATCAATGTGTTTATCTTTATGCCAGTACCATGCTGTTTTAACCACTGCAGCTTTGTAATATGTTTCAAGATCAGGCAGTGAAATTCCTCCCATGTTGTTGTTCTTTTTAAGAATGCTTTTGGTTATTTGGATGCACTTTCCTTTCCAAATGAATTTGGCGATTGCCTGTTCTAATTTTGTAAAGTAACCTGTTAGGATTTTGATTTGCATTGCATTGAATCTATAAATCAGTTTGGGTAAGATTGACATCTTCACAATATTTTTTCTTCCAATACATGAACACAGAATGTCTTTCCAGTTTTTAGGTCTTTTAAAATTTTTTTGATTCGTTTTGTAGTTTTCTGCCTATAGGTCCTGTACTTCTTTGGTGAAATTAATTCCTAGTTATTTGAGTCTTTTTGTTGCTAATGAAAATGGAATTTTCCCCCTGATTTCCTCCTCAGATTGTTCAGTACTAGTGTACAAAAACATTGCTGATTTTTGTGTGTTGATCTTGTATCCTGTCACTTTGCTGAATGCATTTATTAATAATAGCTTTCTCATGGATACTTCAAAATTTTCTAAGAATAGGATCATGTCATCTGAAAAAAGTGAGAGTTTTATTTCACCTTTCCTATTTGGATGCCTTAATTTTTTTTTCTTGTCTAATTGCCCTAGCTAGAAATTCCAGTACAATATTGAATAACAATGGTGACAGTGGGCATCCTTGTCTTTTTTCCAATCTTTCAGGGCAAGCTTTCAACTGTCCCCCACTGAGTATGATGCTGGATGTGGGTTTTTCATATATGCCTCATCATATTCAGAAATTTTCCTCCTATTCCTATGTTTTGAAGTGTTTTTATCAAAAAAGGATTCTGGATTTTGTCGAAAGTCTTTTCTGCATCGATTGAGATTATCATGTGTTATTGTGTTTTTTGTTTTTTTTTGTTAATGTGGCGAATTGTGTTGATTGATTTTCTTATGTTGAACCAGCCTTGCACACCAGGAATAAATCCTACTGTGTTGTGATTTATAAATGTTTTGTTATGCTGTTGGATTTAATTTGCACGTATTTTGTTGAGAATTTTTGCATCTATGTTCATTAGAGTAATTGGTCTGTAATTTTCTTTTCTTGTAGTATCTTTATCTGGCTTGGTATTAAGGCAGTGCTGGCTTCATAAAATGTGTTGGGTAATTTTCCCTCCTTTTCAATTTTTTGGAAGAGTTTAAACAGGATTGGTGTTAATTCTTTTCAAAATGCTTAGTAGAAATCACCTGTGAAGCCATCTGGTCTTGGACTTTTCTTTGCTCATAGATATTTGATGATGAATCCAGTCTCTTTAAAGGTGATTGGTTTGTCAAGTTATTGTATTTCTTGTAGTGTCAGTGTAGGTTGGCTGTGCAATTCTAGGAATTTGGCCATTTCATCTCTGTTATTAATTTGTTGGCATACAGTTTCTCATAATATCCTCTTATGATTTTTTTGTTTCTGTGGAGTCAGTTGTTACTTCCCCTATTTCATTTCTGATTGACTTATTTGCATATTCTCTTTTTTTTCATTTGTTACTCTAGCTAGGGTTTTGTCAGCTTTAATGATTTTCTCAAAGAACCAGCTTTTGGTTGTCTTGATTTTCTCTATTTTGTTTTTCTTCTCAATTTCATTTATTTCTGTTCTAATCTTTATTATTTCTTTCCTTCTCCTTGTTTTGGGATTGGTTTGCTGTTATTTTTTTGGTTTCTAGATGTGCAGTTAAATCTTGAGTTTAGCTCTTCTTTTTTAATATAGGCATTTAGTGTTATAAATTTCTCTCTCAAGACTGCCTTCACTGTATCCAATGTCGTTTTTTTTTTCCTGAACTTACTTTTTTATTTTGAAATATTTTGAAAGATTCTTAGATTACATAAAGGTTACACAAAAATTACAGGGATTCCCATGTTCCCCACCTCCCACACTTCCCACAACCTCCCACATAAAATTCTTTCATTAGTGTGGCACATCACCTGCAATGAATATACACATCCTGGGGCTTTGCCACTAAGCATGGACCATAGTTCACATTGTAGACCACACTCTCTCCCATACAGTTCTGCATGTTATATGCTGATGTAAAATGGCCCATACCTGTCATTGTAATGTCACTCAGGATAATTACCAAGTTCCCAAAAATCCCATGTATTACAACTGATTTTCCCTCTCCCTACTCTAAAAGTGTCCAGTGGCCACTGGCTCCACTTCAGTGTTGTAATATCTTCCATTGCTTGAATTACAGTATTTGTACAACAGAATCCCAGTAAGTATACCCTAGTCCATAGCTTTTCCACGATCCTGAGGAGTCTGGAATGGTGATGTCCACTCTCCCTCCAAGTGAGAGGGAGCTTATATCCCATGGAAAATATGGATGGGATTATTCTGCTTGCAGCTGCAGACTCTCTCCATTCCCTGGGATAGCCATTGTCTATCATGATCTCCTTGGCACGTGTCTTGGGTGAGTCCATTGAGTTGTAGAGTAGGAGTTGCAGCTCCACTGAGATTCTAGGCACAGCTGGCACATGGGCAGGCCAAAATCTTCAGTCTCTGGAAATACACCTACAAACTCCAGCACCAGATATAGGTTTGAATAGAAGGAACTGATGGACCATGTGCAGGGAGGAATTATTTGAGTCTAACTCTGTCACTCTCAGGAGCACAGATTCCAAAGTACAGCCCAAAGAGAAGGCACAATCTCTGGAGCTATCCCCCCACTTATATAGGACTTTGGTGTCTCCACAGCCCTCAGGAGCCCCTCTGTTTGGGGTGATATCCACTTTGGTATTCTATGAGATCCTACTGAGTTGTGCATAAGTGTTACCTCTGGGATGACCTCCCGACTCTCTTTGAAGTTTCTTTGCCTTATGAATTCATTTGTCTTTACCTTTTCCCCCTTTTATTCAAGGTCTTTTTCCAGTCATATTGCCAGTTGGCACTTGGTAGTAATCCTTCATTGCCAGGGATGCTCATCCCTGGGAGTCATGTCCCATACTGGGAGAAGGTAATGCATTCATATACAGGGTTTGGCTTAGAGAGAGGCCACTTTTGAGCAACAAGGAGGCTCTCAGGTGGTAAGCCTTAGGCACCCCATAACAATAGGCTAAGTTTCCATTACAAGAGCAAAGACTCCTAAGGCTAGTCATCAATAACAAGAACCCCTTAGTGGACCATCCTCCTTTGCCAGACACTGCCCCTGCACTTGTGCAACTGTTGCTGCCCTTGTGGAGAATGTGGCAGAGCTCTCTAGCTTGGGAATTCAGTATTCTCTCATTTACTGAGTGATTCTCCACCCACTGTGACCATGCCCCACCCCTTGATCATTTAAACAATTTTAAATATCTTTTTATGTATATTCAGGTGAATTTCCTCCCATGAAACCCCCAACCCTGAAACCTCCCACCAACGATCCTCTCCCACCACTGTTGTAACCCTTCTGTGATACAAGCCTTCCTTAAAGATGAAGCCCATGTAATAGGGCTTCATTTTAACAGGAAAATGAAATAATAATGATAAGTTTAAATATAAGAGATAAAATACATGGAAAATTTAAAAAAAAAACACTAAAAATAAAATAAAATTAAAGGATTGGGATATTCAAAAAATGGAAAAAAACAAAAGTTTTTTAAAAATTTTTAAACATTTTTCCTTTTATCACTGCATTATCGGGTGTTCAGTCTGTACCATGGCACCTTCCCCCTCTCAATCCCCAGTGTCTCCCAAATTTTCATTTAATTTTCAAAAAAGTTTTAGGTTACAACAAAGTCACACACAGAATACTAGAGACTCTCATATACCCAACCTCCTCCCCTTTTCCTCACTCCATATTAAACCTTTTTGTATGTGGATGCTAGCATTGTTCTAACTGTTATGCAGATAGTGAAACATAGCTACTAAACACTGTCAACGGTTTACAGTATAGTTTACATTTTAGATGGTACAATTTAATAATTTTTAATGATATTTACCATGTCCAGTGTCCATCACTGTAAGGTAATGAAAAACATTTCTCCTGACCACTAAATACCCACTGTTTCATCTACACTCTTCCTCCCTCCCCATCCCCCTGGGGTACATGACACCCTCCTGTCTTGACTTGTTGCCTTACAGAATTCATAGTTACATGCAACAAGTGGTCTTGACATGTTGATTGTCCTCTCCTATAAGGATCCAGCCTTGCTCATAAGAGATGCCCTCCTGACTGTTTCTGGGTGAATTGGTCCTCCCAAAATGGGAGTCCGTCTCCTTCCCACTCATCGTGTTGGTCTCCTCCCAATGACACAACATATTATGACAGGATGAACACTCACACAATCCCCAGAATCTTCCTCCAGATGCACCCCATCCTGAATGGCCCCCCAGCCAAAACACTAAACCAGTGACACTCCATTGTCATATTGCCATAAGAGCATTCCCACCCCTGCACTTTCAACTTATACCCACAAATCCCGTGTTCAGCTGGTCACTCTCCCATCCATCCCACTAATAGCCTGGGTATTCGAACTTGCCCTTCCTAATTTACCCACCAGTCGACCCTGCACATCCAACCCAGTAATATCACTACTTATCTGTCCTATCCTTAAATATACAACTATACTCTATCACTTTACCATAGATTATGTCCGTATGGGTGATGGCTCACAACCTTCTCTTCTTTTTCTCTCCCTTGTTAACCTATCTTTCATACAATGGTTCTCAGAGACTGCTCACTTGCCTCAATTCATATCAGAGAGGTCATGTACTGTTCATCCTTCAATGACTGGCTTGCTTCACTCAACATAAGGTCTTCAAGTTTCATCCATGTTATTCCATGTGTTAGCACTTTATTCCTTCTTACAGCTGATTAACATTCCATTGTATGTATATACCATACTTTGTTAATCCATTCCTCTGTTGATGGGCAGGCAACGGGGCTGATTCCAACTTTTGGCAATAGTGAACAATGCTGTTATGAACATTGGGGTACATATATCTGTTCATGTCTTTGCTTTCAATTCTTATGGGTATATATCCAGCAGTGGAATCGCTGGATCATATGGAAGATCTATTGTTAGTTTTCTGAAGAACTGCGAAGCTGTCCTTCACAGTGGCTGGACCATTCCACAATCAAACCAGCAGTGGATGAGGTTTCCCATTCTTCCATATCCTCTCCAACACTTATAAACTGCTGTTTTTTTTAATAGCCACCGTTCTAATGGGTACAAGATAGTATCTCATTGTAGTTTTGATTTGCATTTCCCTAATAGGCAGCAATGTTGAGCATTTTATCATGTGCTTTTCAGCCATTTGCATTTCTTCCTTGGAGAAGTGTCTTTTCAGGTCATTTGCCCATTTTTACAATGGGATGTTTGTCTTTTTATTTTCAAAGTGTAGGATTTGTGTATATATGCAGGATACTAGGCTTCTATGAGAAATATGGTTGCCAAATATTTTCTCTCATTGGGTAGGATGCCTTTTTATTTTCTTGATAACATCCTTTGAGGTGCAGAAGTTTTTTAATTGGAGTAGATCCCATTTATCTATTTTTTCTTTTGTTGCTCATGCTTTGGGTGTGAAGTTCATGAAACCATTTCCTACTACAAGATCATTTAGATGGTTCCCTACATTATCTTCCAAAATCTTTACGGTTTGGCCTCTTATATTTAGATCTTTGATCCATCTTGAGTTGATTTTTGTATAAGGTGTGAGAGGGTGTTCCTCTCTCATTCTTTTGGATATGGGTATCCAGTTCTCCAAGCATCACTTGTTGAAGAGGCTATACTCTCCCAACTGTCTGGGCTTAATGGCCTTGTCGAATATCAGATAAGTGTATATGCGAGGATCTATATCAGAACTCTCAATTTGGTTCCATTTTTCAGTATGTCTATCCTTGTGCCAATACCGTGCACTTCTGACCACTGTAGCTTTGTAGTATGTTTTAAATTCAGGTAGTATGATACTTCCAACTTCATTTTTCTTTTTCAATATGTCTTTGTCAATTCAGGGCCTCTTACCTTTCCAAATATATGCAGCACTTAGTTTTTCCAGTTCCTTAAAAAATACAGTGTTGATTTTTATTGGGATTGCATTAAATCTGTAGATTAGTTTTGGTAGGATAGACATCATGATGATGTTGAGTCTTACTACCCATAAACAGGGAACATTTTTCCTTTTATTTAAGTCTTCTTTGATTTCCTTTAACAGTGTTGTGTAGTTTTCTGTATATAAGTCTTTTGCATCTTTAGTTAAATTTATTCCTAGGTATTTGATGCTTTTAGTTACTACTGTAAATGGTATTTTTTTCTTGATTTCCTCCTCAGATTGCTCGTTATTGGTGTTCAGACGTGCTACTTATTTTTGAGCATTGATCTTAAAGCCTGTGACATTACTGAACTCCTTTATAAGTTCTAGAAGCTTTGTTACAGATTTTTCAGGGTTTTCTACGTATAGGATAATGTCATCTTCAAATAATGAAATTTTTACTTCTTTTCCAATTTGGATGTCTTTTATACCTTTTTCTCGCCTCAGTGCTTGAGCACGTACTTCTAAGACAATGTTAAATAGGAGTGGTAATAGTGGGCATCCTTGTCTTGTTCCCAATCTCAGAGGGAAGGTTTTCAGGATTTCACCATTGAAGATGACTTAGCTTTGGGTATTTCATATATACCCTTTATCATGTTCAGAAAGTTTCCTTCTATTCCTATCTTTTGCACTGTTTTATCAGAAAAGAATGCTGTATTTTGTTGAATGCATTTTCTGTAACTATAGAGATGTCATGTGATTTTTTTCTTTCAATCTGTTTATGTGGTGTATTACATTGATTGATTATCTTATATTGAACCATCCTTGCATACCCAGGATGAATCCCACTTAGTCATGGTGTATAATTCTTTTGATATGTTGTTGAATGTGATTACCAAGTATTTTGTTGAGGATTTTAGCATCTAGTTCATTAGAGAAATTGGTCTGTAATTTTCCTTTCTTGTGGTATCTTTGGTTTTGGTATTAAGGTAATGGTGGCATCATAGAATAAATTAGGCAATATTCCTTCTACTTCTATTTTTGGAACAGCTTAAGAAGGATTGGTGTTAGCTCTTTCCAGAATGTTTGATACAATTCAGCTGTGAAGCGATGTGGCTCTGGGCTCCTAGTTAGGAGTTTTTTGATGACTGAGTCTATCTCTGTACTATCTCTTTAATTGTAAATGGACTATTGAGCTCATCAGTTTCTTCTTTTGTCAATGTAGGCTGTTTGTGAGTTTCTAGAAACTTGTATGTTTCCTCTAAGTTATCTTTCTTGTTGGCATATAATTTTTCCAAGTATCCTCTTACGATATTCTTTATTTCTGTGGGGTCTGTAATGATATCCACTTGCTCATTCCTTATTTTGTGTATTTACATCTGTTCTCTCTTTTTCTTTGTTATTCTGGCTAAGGGTTGTCAATTTTATTGATCTTCTCAAAGAACCAGCTTTTGGTTATGTTTATCTTTTCTAGTGCTTTCTTATTCTCTTTTTCATTTAGTTTGGCTCTAATCTTTGTTATTTCCTTCTTTGTATTTCC
>JAQZBX010104523.1:0-10941 GCA_029593785.1 Cabassous unicinctus | reverse complement strand
TTGTTATAATTGTATAATTAGTATGTTCAGGAAATCATGCTGGAAAATACATTGCATGACCAAAAAAGGGGTAGCTAACTCTACCCTGGGGTGGGAATTTTGCTATTTAATTAAGCAAGTTTAAGTGAGGACAGCAAGAGACATCTTCAGTGTAGGTCCAGCCAAACAGTTGAAACTGGTTTACATATTTCATTACTTCAACAGGATAGTCTCAACCACAAGAAATGAAATTTGGCACCAAAAGAGGGTTTCATTTCATTACCTTCTAAATTACATATAATTCTTTCATTTCTTTCCTAGCAACAGGGAGAGAAACAAGTAACTTTCAGGTACTCAGCCATTCTATATCCATCACTTGGTGTGTAAGTCAGCCTTTCATGCCTATGTATCTCCCGGTTTAGAAAACTAATGCTTTTTCATCTATTCCAATTTCCCTTTTAAAAAAATCACTCTAAAGATGGAAGCACATTCTCTATTCAGAAGAAATGTGACTTGGTGTTTCAAATTGGAATAGTATTTTTTGTTCTGGTTCTTTTTTTTAACAATCTGATCATTTGCATCTACCACTGGGTATACAAAACCCAGCCCAGAGTAAGTGTAATTTTTGTCAGTGTCCATGTATAGCCACCATGAGCCACCAGTGTCTACCTGACTTGCTAGCTATGTCTCCTGCTTGGGAATCTGCCCTATAGTAATGTTCAAGAAAATATGTCTCTTGTTGCAAGACAGAATAGTTCTTGTCAGCATTTCATTCCTCAGAGGGTGCAAGAAGAATATGTCTAAATTCAACCAAGGACATATTGAGCTATGTAAACTAGAAAAAAGCAGGTTCTTATTCTTAATCCCATTCATGTGGGTGTGAACCCATTGTAAATAGGACCTTTTGAAGATGTTATTTCAGTTAAGTTGCGACCAACTGAATCAGGATGAGTATTAATCTTATAATTTCTGGTCTTTAAAGGAAAAAATATGAAGAGGAGCTGGATGCTAGGAGTTAGCAGGAAATTAGAAGAGAAAGAAGAGGGCATTGTACATGGTGGGAAAGCCAAAGAACCCTAAAGATTGCCAGCCCACCAGAATGCTACTAATCCCAATAAGAATCAAGCCTTCCAGACTCTGAAACCATGAAGTAATACATTTCTGTTGTTTAAGACAACCCATTGTGAGGTATTTATCATAGTAGCTCAGCCTAGAAAATAAGCCCCAGCCTATCTTTGCATCATTATAAATGCCAGTATCCACTGATGTTACAGACCTGGGAACCACCCCAGACAAGCACATTGGGTTAGATACCTACAGGGTCCAATCACCTTCTGGCCGTACAAAGTGCTTCCTTTGATGGGAATAAACAATCAACATGCTGTACTTTAACACATGCATCAAATTCCCTTGGTGATTTTCATTGGGCTCTCCCTCAAAGGGAACCCCTTTTTTAGACAATTCTTTCATTGGCCATGTACCTGAACATTTGGTCAGGCCATTGGTCACCACCTAGGAATAGATAAGACCTAGATATAGAGACAAAGAGTATGCAATTCAGCTTAACAAGTTGATTTGTTTTTACATTCTTCAATCACTTTGTTGGCCATCTAAGCAGGATATTGTCCATTAAACTTAGATCTGATATTCTTGATAAAATCAGATTTTTGCTCAGTCATGAGCTGTCTAAAGGGAGGCACTAAAATGGCAATATAATCCAGCAGTGACTCAATTGATTCCAAAGTTGGTCCTTGAGGAAAAGAGGCAAACTGTTTCTTTGTAACTCCTTGTATTCTCCTCGTAGCATGTTCTTATATTAACAGTTTCCATTTTATTTTGTAACCCTTCTAGTCATTGCTTTCCTTATTAAAGCATTTCTATGAAACCACCCAAGGTATTAAGACTATTTCATTTTTTTAAAAAATGTTCTTCAGTCCTTCAGTCTTAGGGACAGTTTTAGTTATTTTCATTTTTTAAGCAATTTTATTGAAATATATTCACATATCATAACATCCATCTCAAGTATGTATTCAATGGCTTTCTTTATAATAGAGTTGTCAATTCATCACTGCAAACAGTTTTAGAGAATTTTCATTACTCCAAAATGAAAAATACTGTAGGTGCAAAAAATGCTTAGGTGCAAATTTCCAACAGTTGTCACTAGGTGGTAATCAGAACTTTTGCAATAAGCCACTGTCTACATTCCCACAGAGATACCATACAATAAAAACAATTTGTTCATATCATGACTCCAGTTTCTATTCTACACTGTTTGAGACTAATGACTTGTGAGGGCTCAGGAAATCTTACTGATTTTCATTTAGCATAAGGATTCTTAATCTTTTGTGTTCCATGGACCCCTTTGCCAGTCAGGTGAAAACCATGGACCCCTTACTAAGTCCACACTATACTGCATATTATTTAATAAATGTATTACAACCTCACCAACACATCCCCACAAGAATAGGGTTTTTTTGAATTTCAATTCAAGCTCATGGATCCCTTGTTAAGAAACCCTGCTTTAGTATATCCAGTCCATAATATTGGCTGAAGGGGTGATTTATATGTTTTCTGTTTTACAACCCTAGGTAGGAAGGACATTCTTAAGAAGCCCAATATTCATTGCCTTAAGATGTTCTGGTAAAGGAGATGCTTCCACTTCACATAACGTCTCTCCAAAAATTCCAATTTTCATCTAAATTTTCACTTTAATTCCACCAAATGTTCCCTTCCTATATTTTCCCAATCTGATTGTAGTCTCTGTTGAGAAGTTACCAAGAAGTATTAATTTTATAATACTATTGTATTAGTCAACCAAAGGGATGCTGATGCAAAACACATGAAATCTCTTGGCTTTTATAAAGGGTATTTATTAGGGGAAGAAGCTTACAGTTACCAGGCCATAAAGCATGTTACTTCCCTCACAAAAGTCTATTGCCAGAAGCAGGTGTGATTCAATCGATAGAGCTCCTGTTTACCATATGGGGGGCTCTGGCTTCACTTCCTGGGGCCTCCTTGTGAGGGCAGACTGGCCTGCATGGCTCAGTGGGCTGATGCAGCAAGACCTCACAGCAAGGGGGAGATAAGCAGACACAGAAAAAGCACACTGCAAATGGACACAGCAAACACAAGCAACAAAGGGGGGATAAATAAATAAATAAATAAATCTTTAAAAAAAATGTCTATTGTCACATGTTGGAGCAAAAGGCTGCCAAAGTCTGTGAGGGTACAGGCTTTCTGGATTCCTTTCTTTCCAGGGGTTGCTTCTTTCTAGGCTCAGCTTCTCTACTATCTCCACAAGACCAGCTGCAGACTCTCAGGTGAACACATTGTTTCTCTTCCCAGGGCCTTTTCTCTTTCCTCACCACCAAGCTTCTCAATGAGCTTACTTCCTGGGGCTCCAGCTCAAAAACTCCCAACTCTGTCTTTTGCTATGTCTTTTATCTGTGAGTCCTCACCCATAAAGGGTTGGTGACTCAATACACTACTGATGTGGCCCAGTCAAAGCCCTTATCATTACTTAAACAAGTAAAAGTGAAATAGACAGACCAGTTTACAAACATAATCCAATATCTATTTTTTAAATTCATAAGCACTATCAAACTGCTACAACTATGTAGGGGAGTTGTTCTATCATTTTCTGATGTAGTACTTAGTGATATAGAGTACTCTGGTAAAAGAGATACAATCACTTCATGTAAAGCCTGTTCAAATCTACTGAACTTCATCCAAACATCCACTGTAATCCCATCAAATTTTACATCACTATGCATGCTTAATCTAACTATGGCTTCCATTAGGACATTAGAAACAGGTTTTGCAGCCAAAGCTTTTTGCAGTTCTTCTATCAAGAAGTCCCAGATACATCACTTCCCTGTCCCCTAACCATTTTATCTACTCTTGCCCACAAGACCTTGGTTAGCTGGGTCAGGGAAAGGAGCTGTCTAGATATGGACATGAAGTCCTTTTGTCAATCCTTTTATTGATTAGATTACAGGAAAATCACCCTTGATTATTCAATGTCAGGTTTCTTGAATTCCTCCAAACTAGGTGAATAAACATATTTTTAAAGTGGTTTGATGCTGGATATTAACAGGGTTTGGTCCATCCTACTCCCAAGAATGTTGTATTAAGATATGTTTTGTGACCTCAACAACTTTGACTTTACTCATTTCATTTCTTAATAGGCTTTTAAATATGTTCACCCTCCTGTGATGAGTCCTGTAGAAGTTTGGCATTATTTATGAATTCCAAAAATAGATATTGGATTATGCTTGTAAACTAGTCTGTTCCTCTGGGCATAATTGAATTATGATTGGGGTTTGGTTGGGCCATGTCAGTAGGGCATTGAGTCTCTACCCCTTGGTGGGTGGGGGCTCAGATAAAAGACATGGCAAAGGACAGAGTTAGAGATCTGATGCTGAAATTTGATGCTGGAGCCCAAGGAAGTAAGCACACAGTGGCGATTGTTTGTGAGGAAAGAGAGAAGGTCACAGGAAAAGAGATGAGCCATTCACCTGAGAGTCTACAGCTGGCCTTTTCCATCAGAACCCCTTTGGCTGACTAATACAGAATTTGGTACTGAGGAGTGGGGAAGTGCTTTTGCAATTGCCAAAGTGCTGGAACAGTATTATAAATGGGAAAGGGGTATTTTTGGAGGAATTGTGAGATGCTAGAAGGAAAAGGCTTAGATTGCTTTTCAGAGACTGTTGGTAGCAATATGGAGCCTAAAGTTATTTTTGATAAGGCCTTAGAAGGTAATATTTGTGAGATGGATGCTAAAGACACTTTTCATGAGATCTGAGAAGTAAATGATAAATCTATTATTGGAAACTGGAGGAAAAGCGATCTGTGTTTTAAAGTTGCAGAAAACGTAACAAAATTAACTCCTGGTGTTTTATGGAAGGAAGAATTTGAAAATGGTAAGCCTGGCCATTTAGATGAAGAACTTTCCAAAGAAAACATGGAGAATGCAGCTTGGCTTCTCCTTGCAGCTTATAGCAAAATGCTAGAGAGAAATGTGCTGAGGACTGAACTGCTGGACACAAAGAAAACAGAAACTGATTCTGGAACTTTCAAGTCTCTGGAAATCAAGCTCCCTGATGAAAGTACCCCTTTTGAGGACTAAACTAAACTTGGAACTTGTAAATCAGGATTGAAGATGCAGTTATCTTGGAAAGACTTGTGGAAAGTCTCATTGACTGATGGCTTGCACCTCTGCTTCTTGCATGCAAAAACCAACAAGGTTTTTGAGAGAACTGTATGAACAAAATCACTGTCAACTTAGACTGAAAGGGACATGGAAAGGAGAGATTGAATGAGAAACAGCTTTAAGAAGAAGACCATGGAAGCTGAGATTTGGAATTAAGACATTGCTGTGGGTCAAGAGAGGAACCCCACCCATGTGTACAGAGAGGGTGAGTTTACCCTGGCTGTGGAAGAGGTTGGATGCTCCCACCCAATGTTCGGGGATAGTTTTGATGCCCCATGGTGCAGAGAGAGATGAGCACATTCTTCAAAGGTTAAAGAAGGCCAGGTGGTCAACTCATTGCTCTGAGAGGGCTGAGCCTGTATGCCAAAAGTTAAGGGGAATGTTGTCTTCACCTCACTGTACTAGGGGGATAAGACTTAAACCCAGAGATTGGGTAAGGTGTGTCAATCATCCCAACACTCTTGGAGGGTGAGGTCTAGAGCTTGGTTGACACCCAGATGCTTAATGAGGGTGGAATCAAGAAAATGGCCATTGGGAAAGCCTGCAGAAAGGCTGGGTCCCAATGTGACCCCAGGAAAAAGAAACCATCACCTTAAGAGTGACTGTCAGACTTTGAAGTCCAATGGAGGATGCCCTGCAGGTTTACTGAAATGTAGAGTACCCATGATTCATGTTTTTCTCCCAGTTGCTCCTTATGGTAATGAAAATGTTTATCCTTTTTCTGTCCATTTGTTTATTGGAAGCAGATAAATGTTTTTGTAAGTTTCAGAGGTTTACAGCAGACAGAACTTTGCCCCAAGACAAACTTTATTTCTTTAAGCTGATTATGATATGATTTTGTAGTTTCATTGTTACTGATTTAAGGTTTTTTGAATATTGTAATGTATTTTTTGAATTCAGAGGGTAGAGTGTAGCAATTTGGCATTATTTGTCAACACCAAAAATAGATATTGGATTATGCTTGTAAACTGGTCTGTTCTTCTGGGTGTGACTGAAATATGATTGGGGTTTTGGTTGGGCCACATGAGTAGGGCATTGAGTTCCAGCCACTTGGTGGGTGGGGGTTTAGGTAAAAGACATGGCAAAAGACAGAATTGGAGTTCTGATGTTGAGTTTTGATTCTGTAGCCCAGGGAAGTAAGCACACAAAGGAGGTTGGTTGTGAGGAAGGAGAGAAATCCCAAGGAAAAGAGGTGAGCCATTCACCTGAGTATCTACAGCTGGCCTTATGGAGGGAGGCAAGCCTGAGTCCAGAGAGAGGCAAGCTCAAGGAAGAGAGGAACCCAGGAAGCCTGAACCCTTACAGACATCAGCAGCCATGTTGCTTCAACATGTGGGAATAAATTTTGGTGAGGGAGGTAACTTGTGCTTTATGGCTTGGTAACTGTAAGCTCCTACCTAAAATAAATACCCTTTATAAAAACCAACTGATTTCTGATATTTTACATCAGCACCCCTTTGGCTGTCTAATACAAGTCCCTTTACTCTAAGCTTTATTTTCCTCATTCCTTTGTGAATCAGAGTAGCCTTATTTGTTGTCTGTTATTCAGGCATAAATTTTCTCCTTAGAAATGGCTCTAGAATTGGTGCCTGTAACTCGTACAGGCTAGAAGATAAAAATACTGTAGAAGCAGAATCTGCCCCAAGAATTTTTACCTGGGGTCCTGAGGCTAGAGGCTGTGTTTTGAACTCAGCAGATTTCAACCTTGGCCCATTTCTTCCTTTGATTTTAGTTATTACAGATAATAATAACCAAAAGTTTGTCTGTTTTCATTTAGCCTTGTTAGTTTCCGTTACCTTATACACCCAATGAACCAATTCATCAATAGTTGGTTCCATCATCTCTGACTTTCTTTTCTAACTTTTATCTCCACTAATTGATCCAAGCACAGCTGCAGTTTGATACAAACCATGTCCCCATGATGCCCAGGAATCAAATATTTCCCATCACCTGCCTGTTCTTCCTTTCTTTTCTCAAACCACATGTTTCAGAAAGTTAGGGTTGTTCTAGTGAATCTTACTTTTCCTGACACCAACTGCAAAAGGTGTTATCTGTTAAGGGCTCAAATGTGAAGTTTCCAGTTGTCCTATGTCCGTGGAGTCATGGATAGTGTAAATTATTCCTAGCCAGGATGTGTTACAATAATATGCACAGGTTTGTGAACAAAGAAAGCTCACCCAAACCTGTGGTGTCCAGTGTTTTTATTGAAACTTTTTAACATATTGCCTTTGTAGCTGATCTTTAGTCTTCAGCCTCTCTCAGGGGTAAAATAAACCTTGCCTTTAAGCACCCATCATAAATCTCATTGTCAGACTCCCTAGTAACACTCTAGGGGCGAAATCCCCTAGGCAAACAAAGACATTCTTATCAGGCAGGACATTTCATGAGAGTAAATTTCACCTCCTATTATCCAAAGGAAAGGCCAGACCTCTCTTTAGTTAAAGTTAATTTTTCACTGAACACACATATTTCACTGGATGCTAAAGAGGATATATTCACAACCGGACAAAGATGATTTCACAGTTCAGTGGGTGATTAATTGAAGGGGATCCTCACAAGTTCTCTGGGTTCTTTTTACTCAATGCTCAGAATTGGAATCCATCTCAAGGTTTGGTCATACAAGGGAAAGAGTTTATTAAGCCAGGAGAGGTCTGGAGACAAAGTCTCAAATCAGTGTCCTCCAGCAGAAGAAGTTGTAACATTATATTGGCTTGTGTAGTGGGGTAGTTCAAGATTGACAGGTAGGTAGAGTTCACAACTTGGGAATGCTCTATAGCACTACATGCTTTAGCATGCTTGGTCATACATAGTGTACAGAGAAAGTGGCATCAAAATCCAACCCAGAGGTGGAGAGTTTTACCATTATAAAGAACTAAAGTTCTGCTAAGTTCATTCTACCCTACTAAATCTGCTAAAAATTGACAAATCCTAGTTTGCGGTTATGAAGATTTTGTGGTTGCCTTCTCACCACAGCTACTGTATTTTTGTTTGGTTGGCTGTGGCTGCAAGTCTATGATTAGGTTATAGGGCCTTACAGAGGAAGACAGAAGTTGGGTGGGGCTAATTCAAACAGGTGGTCCTATAAAATTACTTACATTTGTGCCTTCTGTACTTTCATCTTACTTGTTGGGTCCCAGACCACCTTGTTTGGGAGAGCCTGTGTAGTTTCCCTTAGTCCACAAAAAGACTTTCAAACAGTATCTTTTTAAAAATAATTAATTTATTTTATTTTTAAAGAAGCTTTAGCTTACGTAAATATTACATAAAAAAATAAGGGATTCCCATATTTCCCACTCCCTTGCCCTCCCATACTTTCCCTGATTAATAACATCCTTCATTAGCGTGGTGCATTTATTACAATTGATGAACCCATATTGAAGCATTGCTACTAACTGTGGACTACAGTTTACTAATCCTTTCATCCCTTTCATAACATTATTGACCTTACAAGACCAATTCCTCACCTTGATCTTTCAGCTAATTTCAGATCAATATGAAGCCATAGTTGTCTTCACTTCTTCCTCCTTTCTGATAGCAAAGACCCTTTTCATGAAACCACTTTCTCTGGCCCATCAGACCCCATTCCCAGTGTTTCTCAGAGGGTGGCTCTCTTCTAGGCTATGGTATCTCATAATCTGAATATTCTATCTGGGTTCTCAGGTGAAAGGAAGTTCATATAGTACCAGAATTCTGAGTAAGGAATTAAGGAAAGGAGTTATTGGCTGCTGAGGCAAAATACAAAATAAAAATACATGCATTGAAATGACTTCCTAAAATAATGAAAAATAATTCTCCATCAACTCCTTCAATATGGTAAAGGGCATACATGAAAAATACACAACCAAAATCATTTTCAATGATGAAATGCTAAAGACTTTCTATCTAAGATCTGGAAAAAGATATAGGTGTCCACTGTCACTGCTTATATATACATTTGTGTTAGAAGTATTTACTCAAGCACTTAGGCAAGAAAAAAACACAAAAGAAATCCAAATTGAAAAGGAAGATGCAAAAATTTCAATATTTACAGATGACATGTTTCTATACATAGAATGCCCTAGGAAATCTACAAAAAAGGTCCTAGAGCTGATAAATGAGTAGAGTAAAATGGCAGGATATAAGATAAAACTGGAAAAATGAGTGGCATTTGTATACACCATTAATGAGCAATCTGAAGAGGAAATCTAAGAAAAAATCAATTTACATTAGCAACAAAAAGAATAAAATTCTTAGGAATAAATTTAACTAAAGGTGTAAAGGAATTGTTCACAGAAACCTGCAGAACATTTTAAAGGAAATGAAAAAAATGTATATGAATGGAAAATATCCCATCTTCATTGATTGGAAGACTAAACATCAGCAAGATGTCTGTCTTACACAAATTGATTGACAGTTTTAATGCAATCTCAATAAAAAATTACAACAGCATAGTTCACTGAATTGGAAAAGCTAATTATGAAAATTATTTGGAAAGGAAGGGGCCCCAAAGAGACAAAAACATATTGAAAAGGAAAAATGAAATTGGAGGAATCATGGTGTCTGTCTTTAAAGCATATTAGAAAGCTACAGTGGTCAAAACTGCATAGTATTGTCACAGGGATAGACATAATGACCAATGGAACCAAACTGAGAGTTCTGATATAGATCCTTATATATACAGTCAACTTAAATTCAACAAGGCCATGAAGCCCACTCAACTGGGAAAGAATGGCCACTTGAACAAATGGTGTATAGACAACTGGATATCCATATCCAAAAGAATGAGAGGATCACCATCTCATGCCTTTTACAAAATTTAACCTAAGATTAATCAAAGACATAAGCATAAAGGTCAATGATAAATCTCATAGAAGATAATGTAGGGAAGTATCTATGAGCTCTTTTACTAGGAAATGGTTTCATAAACTTTATACCTGATGTGCAAGCAATAATAGATAAAAGAGATAAATTGGGCTTCATCAAAATTAAAAACTTTTGCACCTCAAAGGAGTTTGTCAAGAAAGTGAAAAGGGTGCCTACTTATATTAGTCTGTCAAATGGATGCTGTTGCATAGTACCAGAAACATTTTTGCTTTTACAAAGGGTATTTATTTTGGGTAAACACTGGCAGTTATAAGACCTTAAAGAGTCCAACTCAAGGTGGCTCTCTCACCAAAGTCAGTTGCCACATATTGAAGCAAGATGATTGCTGATCTCTGCTGGGTCTCTCCTTCTGGGCATCCTCTTCCTCTTGAGGCTTCATGCACACAGGTTCTTCCTTAATTCAGCTGTAAGCTGTGATAGGGCTTGTCTCTCATAGCTTCTCAGCTGCTCTGTTGCTCTGTTATCTTCAACTTCAAATTATCAGGTAAATGGTTCATCTCTCCTCCTGTGGCTCCAGGATCAAAACTGACTAAGTTCCCTCTTCTGGCATCTATGGAGCTCTCTCTCTTTTTGTGTGTCTTCTTGAGTGATTGTCCATTTATATAGACTCAACAATGGGGTCGGACCTCAACGTGAGTCATTACTTGCTAATTTGGTCAAATTAAAAGCCCTAAATTGAATTTTATTAAATAAACTTGAAATCTTTGAATTTTGTACAATCAAAGCGTATCACACCCAGAGGACCAGACCAGTTTACAAACATAATCTTTCTCTATTATGGGATTCATAAATAATCTCAAACTGCCACACTACTCAATGGGATAAAATATTTGGTAATCATTTATCTGATAAGGGCCTAATATCCAGGATATATGAAAAAAATCATA
>JAQZBX010104522.1:0-10940 GCA_029593785.1 Cabassous unicinctus | reverse complement strand
TGCTACTAAGCATGGATTATAGTTTACATTGTAGTTTACACTCTCTCCCACTCAATTCTTTGGGTTATGGCAGGATTTATAATGGCCTGTATCTGTCATTGCAATGTCAACCAGCTCAATTCCAAGTCCTGAAAATGCCCCATTATTACACCTCTTTTTCCCTCTCCCTGACTTCAGCACCTCCAGTGGCCACTATCTCCACATCAATGATATATTCTCTTCCATTGCTAGAATCTCAATAAGTCTATAGTAGAATATCAGTAAGTCCATTCTAGTCCATATTTTATTCCCCAATCTTCAGGATTCTGGGGTGGTGATGCCCATTCCCCCTCTAATGGAGAGAGGCAAACCTCCCATTTTTGAAAATCATATCTATTCTTTTTAGACCTTCCTGGCCTAGGCGCCTAGCCACAGCACATCGTTCTCAAGTTAATGACCATCTGTAATAGGTAAGACCAACTGTAGAACAATATCTCAGATATTCCTGTAATTACCAATGAAGCAGTTAAGTATCCCAATTATCTCTTTTTGTCAATAGCAGAGCTATCCATACACACACAAACCAATGGCCTTTTTATTTCAATTACAAATTAGCCCTTTGAAATACAGTATTGCCCTGAGTCACCCTGACCTGACATTTTTCATAGTCACCCTAAAGCATGCCACAAATTGCAGCAATGCTGTGGACTGCAGGGAAGCAGGATGGGTCCACACGCCCTGCCTCAGCCATGAGTATTATGTTTCATTTGTACTGACCTGCCCACGTGAACACAGGCTGCAAAAGCTAGGGCCAACAGCAAGCACAAAAAACATCAGCTTCATCTGCAAACAAAGGCAATTCTTTATCTTTGGTGAAGACTGGTGATCACTGGTCTCACCAGGCTTCTATGCCTGTGCCCGAACACCATTGTGGAGGGTCAAGGATGCTAATAACTGCATGGGAGTAAAATGGTGGGATGAAGCACTGATCTAGAGCTAGTGAAACTGCAGTGTGAAAGGGGTGAAAACAGGACTTCAACAGATGCTTCTACACCAACACCTTAGCAACATTATTCACAATAGCCAAAAGATGGAAGCAACCCAAGTGTCAAAAACAGATGACTGGATAAACAAAATATGGTATGTATACAACAATGGAATATTATTCAGCTGTAAAAAGGAATGAAGTTCTGGTGCATGCTGCAATATGGATGAACCTCAAAAACATTATGCTAAGTGAAATAAGCCAGACACAAAATGATAAATATTGTATGAGTCCACTTATGTGTAATACCTAGAATAGGCAAATTCATAGAGACAGAAAGTAGAATAGAGGTTACCAGGGTTTAGGGGAGGTAGAACGGGGAGTTAATTGCTTAAAGGGTACAGAGTTTCTGTTTGGGGTAATAAAAACCTTTTGGATATAGATTGTGGTGATAGTTTTACAACATTGTGAATGTAATTAATGCCACTGAATCATACACTTACTTAAAAATAGTTAAATTATAAATTTTATGTTATATATATATATTACCATAATAATTTAAAATAAAAAGAGTGAGGACAGTATTTTGTTTCCTGGCTGCTAGCATAAATACTATGAAATGGGTTGGCTTAAC
Source organism: Cabassous unicinctus (assembly GCA_029593785.1). Classification (NCBI taxonomy): domain Eukaryota; kingdom Metazoa; phylum Chordata; class Mammalia; order Cingulata; family Chlamyphoridae; genus Cabassous; species Cabassous unicinctus. The sequence goes on along the minus strand of JAQZBX010104522.1, from coordinate 9,342 downwards.
AACAGGAATTTATTGGCTCACAGTGTTGAGGCCAGGAGACTAAAATTGAGTGATTAGCAAAATCTCCCCAAAGATTGTGACATTCTGGGACTGGCTGCCAGTGATCCTTGGGTCCTTGCCTTTTCTGCACATGGCGATATACATGGTTGTATCTTCTCCTTTCTCTTCTATATTTTCTTGACTTCAAGCTTCTAGTTGCTCCCCATGGGTTCTCCTTCTCTGCATCCAATTTCCTTTGTTTATAAGGACTTTAGCAATATTGGATTAAGGTCTGCCCTCATTCAGTTTGGGCACACCTTAACTAATTACTTCGTCAAAAGTCCTATTTCCAAATGGTTTCACATCCATAGGACCAAGGGTTAGGAAGTGAACAGGCCTTTTGTTGGGAACATGATTCAATTCCCAACAGGAGGAATTTGGGGTTTTAGATTATCTGACTTCATTGTTGAATCTAACAAAAGTGTTATAGTTTTTGTAGAACTTGTGCTTGGCTTAGCTAGTTTGGAGGAACTTTTTGAGGGCAACTTGCACATAAATGAAAGCTATCTTTGCCCAAAGACTTTTATAAGGAAAACTGCAAACCAGCAAACCAGCTGTTGCTTCCTCCAGCTCCTCATCTTGCAGATTCTCTCATCATATCCTCTGCTTCAGACACACTGCATTTCCCCTTTCTTCAGTGGTCCTTGACATCCCTGAGCCTTTGCAGACTGTTCTTTGCAACTGGAAGTCTCTCCTCTTCCTTCTTCCACTGACTACCTCCTGCACCTCTTTCCAGCTCTAATTCCTGTACCACCTACTCAGGAAAGACCCCCTGGACTCTTCCTAAGACAGAGTTAACTTTCTCTCCCCTGATCTCCAGCATCCCGTGCTCCGTAGGCGTCCCTCTGTCATAACACCTTTCACACTGTATTGTAATCATTTCTCTACAGGTCTATGTCCTAATATCCTGTACTAGTCCATGTGCCTTTTGAGGCTTGCAAAGACTGTGTCTTATTCTCCATTTTATCTTCTGAGGCTAGCACAGTACCAAGTACAGACAAAGGGCTTAAAGAACATTTGTTCCATGAAAGATTGAATAAATGAATGATTTTAGAATTGCACTGGCTCTAATTGGATGTACCATTTGCTCTGTTGGAATACTTAACCTCTTATTTTATAAATGTGGCATTCCTTTCATTTATAATTAATACATAAATTTGGTTTTCTTTCAGTGCTTCCATATTTTCCCTGTATTCTTAATTTTCTTCAGTTCCCCTACTCAGGAAGGAGGCCAGGTATTAATATAATCTCTTTGTTTTTATTTATTTTTAATTACCTGCTAAGTACAAATTTTCCATGATGTCGTAATGCCCCTGTAGGGAAGAGATGCTCCTAACAAGCTTGGCCTCTGAGGCATGCAGAAAGAAATAGTAAGGAAAGGGTGCTCATCAGCTCCCACTACCTGATGCTCCTTAGCTGGATTGGAGGAATGTGCGCCATGCTGACTTCTCCTCTCAATCCTCTGAACCTCTGAGTGTGCATGTGTGACCCTGGGGGAAGTTGACATCAGTCCTAATGAATCATTTTGGCATGGAGTGGCGTGAGCGAGGTCTGTGTCCCATCATGTGTCTTCAGTCACACTTCATCTTTCAGGTATCACAAGTGAGCTAAACCTGGCTTATATTTTTTTCCAAGGGAATTAAATGTCTTTAACCATTCTTAACAAATCGGTCTCACCAAGCTCCAAAGAGCTCAAACATTCGACTTATTTCTCATCGTCGGTAATTAAACCCAAGACCTACTTGGAATGATAAAGAATGTTTGTATTTTCTCAGCAACATTAGCACGTGAAGAGTAAACAGGGAAATTGGATACAGCAAACTCAGCTTCTCAGGAACCAAGGTGAATAAACATATGGAATGACTTAGAGTCAAGCATTTGGAGCCAAGGGTAGTTAAAAAACTCAGATGATACTTGTCTGGTTTCCAGAACCTTTTAGGTGGGAATTAGATGGACTAAATAAAAATCATACTAAAAATAACTAAATTAGGCCCATCAGATGGCTCCTTCATATATTTTTTTCACTGGAAGTGCTTCAATAAATAATTGATGATAGCCATCATCCACTTCAGCTAACATTTATTGAGTGACCTCCAAGTGCCAGGTGCTATGTGTGGAAACCATATTCTTGCAATCTCATGTGATCTTTATAATAACTCCAAAATGTAGATGTTATTATTTTCATTTTACAAATGAGGAAAATGAAGCAGAAAAGTAATCGATTTACTCATGATTAAAGCCACCTGTATTGCTCTGTCATAACTTGCAAAAAGCTTATATCAATTTTATTTGCAAATGATCTTAAATTTCTAAAGGTAGGAAAAGATTCTTTCAGGGTGGTCAGACACCAAAAGAAAATGCCTTAGGACATAGTATGGTCAATCATTCTCAAATACCTATAACCTGTCCTTACTTGCCAAAAACTACACCCACAGTTGAGTTATGACTGTTCATAAGATACCTCTCCGTTGCACATTGCCCATTGCCTCATGTTTGATATCCTTAGCCAAGTGGCCTTCTTAACTTCTCACCCTGGAAAAACTGGGTCAGCTGGGCATAAAAGGATTAACGCATGACCCAAGGAAAGGTAGAGAAAAACAGTGAATGGGGAGACTGGTATTTAAGATATGAGGCCTACATTTCTCGGCTGAAGAAATGCCTCTTCAAAACTGCTCTGTTTCCGACATCTATCTTGAAAAAAAAATGGGAAGTTACCTGTATTTCCATACTGCAACTTCAGTGTTCCCAAGGCTGGATCTGATCTGCTCTTTTGTGTGTTCTAGCCTCATTTATGTCTGCTATATCTACTTCTCCTACCCTTCTGTGCCAACTTGATCAAGTTCTTGATTGTTCCCTTCCCAGATACTTGTTATGAAGGGCTGCTTCTCTGCCAGAGAACATGCTAAAATCTGCATATACGTTACGATATTTACATTTTTCAGATGATGAAATTGAGATACAAAGATGCCAAGCAATTTGTCCAAGGTCACATTACATAAGTGATAAACCACAATTTGAGCCTCCCTATACCTCCTACCTCCAGAGCCCACTCTGGCAACTACTGTATTATAATACCTTCTATGGCAGCTAAGTAGAAAGGCCCCAAACTTTCCCAGTGAAAATCAGTGACTACAATAAAATCATTCTTCTGGTGTCCCAGGCCACAACTCTTAGAGATATCTATGAATCAACTCTCCTCTTCATCCCCTAGAGTCATTTGTTACCAGGAACTTTCAATAAATCCCAACCTCGCCCCCAAACGTCACTCTTTTCTTCATTTTCTTTCTACATTTCTCTAATAATCATTGTCCAATTGTATTCCAGTTGGCATCCCCAATTTCAGTATTTTTCTTCCTGCTCTAAACCACTGTACATCTCTTTGCCAAACAAATATTTTTAAAACATAATATTTATCAGAAAGGGTTTAATTCTGTAGATGTTTAGCCTTTAAAGAGAAGCTTTAAGGGGGACATGACAGCTATTTTCAAGCACATGAAGGACTGTCAAGTAAAAAAAAAATTTTAACTTTATTTTCTGTTTCCAGAAAACAAAATGGTGATGACACACAAGATGGGGAGGTAGAATTACAAAACAAAAGAAAAAATATTATCTTGATATGAAGAAGTAATTTTTATCAAGTATAGCCATTAAAGCAGAGACTAAATTACCATTTGCCAGACAGATTGTGATGCCAAGAATTTGAGCACATCCATTTCAATATCTCTTACAACTTTTGGGTTTTTAAATTCTGTAATGAATCCTGTTCAACTGCCAACCATGGTTCTCAAATTAATATCTTACTGTCCATATAACCTTGTATCTCAATACTTCCCAGTAAGAATCTCTATTTCATGCTAGTGAAGTTCTCCCACATCAAACTTTTCCCCCAAGTCTATGCTTTTGTTCAAGATTTATCTAGCCAGAATCCCTGTCCCCCAATTGCTCAGCCCCATCAAATCATCTTCTTGCTTTAAAAATGTAATACTCCTCTACAATTTCACCAAAAATGTATATTAGCACATTTTGCATTCTCTCTCCTTCCCTTTATTCAATTCCTAATACACCCATGTATTGGAGAAAATGTTTTATATGAGCTATTTTTTCATCTAAATACCTATTGCTCAAGCTCTTAACTTGGTTTCATCAATGAGTTTAGGAGTTGCCCTGACATTGTATTCAAATTTTTATAAGTAAATGCTCATGTGCAATTTTCTAATAGATATAATTATCCTTGAATTTCATTAGAACCGCAAAAATATCTGCATACTCCAAAAATTCAAGGATTTTTTTTTTTTGCATTTTTAGCCATATTGCAAAGTTTAGCACTTAGCTGTTCTCTCTCTTTCACATTGTTTCACTCACATTCTCTTCTAGACTGTAAATTTCTTGAGGGTAGAGGCCATTTCTTTTGCTTCTTTACCCTAGGCTGTGAACTCCTTTAAGACAGAGTAGCATCTTGTCTGTATCCCTACTTCCTGGTACATAGTAGGTGTTTCAGAAATGTTTGATGAATAAAAGCAGGCATGAAAGATTGATTGTCGTATATCCCACCATAGTCGTTTTCAGCTACCTCTGATAGTTCCACAGTTTTCTAGATTGGACCTAGAGTTTTACAAGAATGACTAAAATGCTAACCTCTTAATTCCCAAAATACACCTGAGATATACAAATATCTCATATTTTGTCAGACTTGCCTGCCACAGATTATCTGTTGGAGACTTTTCTTCATGCTGGAAGTAACTGCATTCATTAATTCCCTGTTCGTTTCTGGTGCTCACAAGGTAGCTTCTTTGATGTTCTGCTGACCATTAACATGCCTGTCTCCCCCCACTCAGCATGTGGAACTGTATGAAGAAGCTGCAAGGGCAGCTATAGTGACCACCCACGAGACCACAGAAAGAATACCCTGGAGCACAGTTCTAAAAGAAAGCCAGATTGCCTGATACTTACCCTAGATCTGTTCCACTCTCTCATTTGCTGGTTTAAAAATAATAATGAAAATTTATTTGGTCCTTCATTCTAAGATAGTGACTTAATGGAAGTTCGGTTACAAAGCTTGCCTGATAACACCTAGAAGAGCTCTGGGCACCTATTAATTTCATTTTAAATGGTGGTGATGAACCTAATGGTAATGGGCGCCATAACATCATCAGTGCAGCACTATGCTAAATATATATCTGAGGTTTTAAAGTATGATCTCATTTCACTGATAACATTCAATGGAGTCAACTCATTTTGTAGAAATTCTTTAATAATGTCTGTATGCTAAAAAAGAGAGAATAGTTAACTTTTGTTAAATGCTTTTTCTCCTTACAATGGGAGTTACACTATTTTAAGTATCTAATATTAACATTCATTGAACACCAACAGTGAACTAGAAACTGTATTGCATATAGACATGTTCTCATTTGCTGCAATATATTAGTCAACAATGGAATAATTGCGCAAGTGGCACACTCACAATCTGAATTAAATAAAAAGTCATAGTACTTGTTAAGCTTGAAGGTATCCTCAAGACAAAGTGAACTGACTAGAGTCAAAGTACACATGTTTGAGCACTGAACCTATTCCTAGAAACCACCTGAGGCTGTTTTCTTTCTTTTCATCTGATTTCCAGCATTTGGTAACAGCTTTGTAGGGAACCATGCTTCAATGCAATATATGATTATTAATGACAAACTTAAAATTTGAATATTATTTCAGAATAACAACATTATTAATAAACATTGCATTATGCTTCCTTATACATTATATCATTTAAATTTCCCAACTCTCTTTTGGTTCTGACAAACCAAAGCTAAATTAGTCATCGGCAGAACTTCACTGTAAGTTCTCCTCCGTCTGGCATCGTCACACCGGGAACATCGTTTCAGAGATGAGAAGATGAGATGACTTGAGGAGTTCTTAAAGTCCCATGCATCAGGTCCCCAGACTCCCAGCATCCTATGGCTTAAAACAGCATAAGTACTTTGAGCACAGCACAGCTTCAGCTACTAATGTTGAAGGCAAACAAGTATCCTTAAATTGAACTAGGGATTGCTAGAGATGACGAATCTGAGGCCCAGGAGGAGGAAGTAACTTTCTGGGGAGCACTCAGCCAAGAAATGGCAGAGATGAAACTTCAGCTTGGGTCTTTTGGGTCCAAGCTGTGTACATTTTCCACAACTTTATGGAATCTCAAGAAACATAATTGTTTTGAGCCCTTGTATGAACAAATCACTAACTTTATTGTTGGAAAGGGAGAAGCATAAAATTCAATAGTAAATAATGGCTCTGCTCAAGAACTTCAGAATTTAGAAAGAGTATTAAGAGAAATAAAGTGTAATCATAAATATCTTTGACATTAGGTAGTGTAGAATAAATGCTGAATGAGCTATTCAAGCCAGGTGTCGTGTACATGCAGAAGAAGAAGGTTGTGTTTGGCAAAGGCTTTCTGAAAAAGGTGGCAGATAAATGAAGTGGCAAACAGGATGGAAGTATAATACAAATAAAGTAGTAGAAATTCCAGAGGAACAAAAAAATTTTGCCAGCTACTGTGGAGCAATGTAAGAAAAACATAAGATCTAATCCCTATGCTCAAGCACCTTACAGTTAAATTGGCTAGGAAAGAATAAAACATTCCTAATAATTGAAGCACAATCTAGGATATCACATATAGTAATTAAATGGTGAATTGTGTGGACAGGCATTAGGATACTGACGGTGCTCATAAGACATTTGTAGGTCTTGAGGTATATTTGTCCATCAAGAGAAAAGGGATGAAACAAATATTACCAAATGCAAAGGGGAAAAACCACAAGAATAAGTACTAAAAACATTTGGGGAATTATTTTTTTAATATTCCTTGAGCCTCCATTTATTCAATGTACACAAGGGCAGGAATACATTTATAAGTCTTTAAGATGGTCATAAATTTTTGCCTGAAAGGAAAACAGCCAGGACTCCATGGTGATATCTGCACCTGGGAACATGATTTCATACATTTGAGCTGAGTGACGAAGCCCTGGATAGTGATTAGAGCTCCACCAGTAATTGTGTGACCTAAATAATTCATTTAATCTTTGGGTCTCAGTTTTATCAACTATCAAATAAAGCTAACAGAGCTTTCCCTTTCTCAATTTCAAGTTTGTAGTAAGAATCTCATTGAGGTTTACTCATTCAAAAAAAACTTAGGGCACCATCTATGTGGCAAATACAGTGCCAGACGATGGGTGGAGATGGAGAGATGATAAAATACCGCAACAAAATCTATGCCTGCACAGTTCAGAGAGGCATCCTAACACATCTAGTAATTCAACCAACATTGCTTGAGGATCTATTAGATTCTAGGCACCATGCCTCAAACTAAGGACCCTAAGTCAAAAAGACAGAGGTAGAAGAAAATACAGGTTTAAATCTTCATGGTCTTGGAGTAGGCAAGGGTTTCTTAGGTATAACACCTAAAGTACAATCATAAGATATGATACCTAAAGCACAAGATTTGTTTAGATAAATTGGACTTCATCAAAATATAAAAACTTTCTGCCCAAAGGAGACTATCAAGAAAATGAAAAGACAATCTACAGAGAAGGAAAAAATGTTGCAAATCATTTATCTAGTAAGGGTCTATTATCCAGACTAAAGAATTCTTACAATTCAATAATAAAAGGACAAATAACCCAATTTTAAATGGGCAAAATATTTAAATAGACATTTCTCCAAAGAAGATGCTCAAATGGCCAATAGGCATATGAAAAGATGCTTTGCATTATTAGTCATTAGGGAAATGCAGGTCAAAACCTCACCAAGATACCATTTCACATCCACGAAGATGACTACAATAAAAAGACGTACAAAAGTAAGGATGCGGAAAAATTGAAATCTTCATACATTGCTGATGGGGATGCAAAATGATGCACCTGCTTTGAAAATAGTATGGCAGTTCTTCAAAAACTTAAGCAAAGAGTTACCTGTTGACCTTAAGATTCCCTGGGTATATCCCCCAAAGAACTGAAAATGTGTGCTCACAAAAAAACCTGTACCAGAATGTTCATAGTAACTCATAAAAGTCAAAAAGTGGAAACAATCCAAATGTTAGTCAGCCGATAAATGCCTCAACATAATGTGGTATATCACACAAAAGAATATTAGTCAGCAATAAGGAGGAATGAGGTACCAATACATGCTACAACATGGATGAACCTTGGAAACATTATGCTCAGTGAAATAATCCAGCCACAAATGGTTACATATTATGATTCCATTTATGAAATGTCTAGAATAGGCAAATCAAGAGACAGAAAATAGATTAGTGGTTTCCACGGTCTGGAAGGAAGGGGGAATAAGGATTGACCACTAAGGGTAACAGATTTTCTTGGAGTGATAAAAATGTTCTAGAATTAGTGGTGATAGTTGATAGTTGTGAATACACTAACCACCACTGAATTTTACACTTTAAAATGACGAGTTTTGTGGCATGTTAATTATACCTCAATTTAAAAGAAACAGTTCCTTCTAATCAAGGAGTTTGTAACATGGTGGGAAGGAAAGGCAAGGAAAACAATACTTACAGTGCAAATATATTTATTGTTCAATATAATAAGCATTGGTGAGTTGTGTCACACACGTAGAGATACATGAAATGGATATTTGGTGAGCACTTTCTACATGCTAGATATTGCCCTAAATATTTTGTATGTTATCAACTCATTTAACCCTGTTGACAAAACTTTGAGTCAGTTACTATTATCTTCTCCATTTTTCAGATAAGGAAACAAGCAAGTTAAGAAACTTGCCCGAGGTTATAAGGCATATAAATGGCGGAGCTAGGATTTGAACCAAGGAAGTCATTAACCACTAGGCAATACCACTTATTTAGACAACATAAGGCAAAATAAACATTTAGAAAGTATTATTGGTAAATCTCAATTCACAGAATCAATGAACCTTGGGACTGGAAGGTCATCTAGTGCCACCTCCTAGTTCATGCTTGAAGTCTCTAAACTACAACATGCCCAAAAGATCTTTATACCCAGCCTATGTTGCATATTTCCTGGGAGAGGGAACTCTATATTTAGCAAACAGTTTACTCCATCTTTGAATTTGAAAATTCTTTCTTACATTAAGATTTTAGGGAAGCGGCTGTGGCTCAATTGGTTTGGCTCCCATTTACCATATGGGAGGCCCTGGGTTCGATTCCTGGGGCCTCCTGGTGAAGGCAAGCTGGTGCGGTGAGCTGGCGCAGCAAGATGATGCAGCAAAGGGAGACAAGCAGACACAGAAAAATGCAAAGCAAATGGACATAGCGAGCAAGCAGCAAAGGGG
>JAQZBX010104521.1:0-10942 GCA_029593785.1 Cabassous unicinctus | reverse complement strand
AAGAAGAGAAGTGAGCCGTTCACCTAATAGTCTACAGCTGACCTTATGAAGGAACCGAAGAAGCTAAGCCTGGAGACAGAAACGCAGCCTCGGGAAGAGAGGAACCCAAGAAGCCTGAACCCTGGCAAACATAGGCAGCTGTCTTGCTCCAACACGTGACAATGGACTTTGGTGAGAGAAGAAACTTAACACTTTACGGCCTGGTATCTGTGGACTTCTACCCGAAATAAATACCCTTTATAAAGTCCAACCCATTTTTGGTATTTCACATTAGCACCCCCTTGGCTGACTAATACACCATGGCTTTCCATTTCTATAAAAATAAAATTTAAACTGTTATGGGATAAAAACACCAAATTCTTCATTCCTTCTGATTTTCTACACTTGCTGTTTCCTTTGCCAGGAATTCTCTTTCCCCATACTTTAGGTTGACAATTCCACCTTTTTCTTTAGGTTGATCTTTGATTAAGTATCACGTTCTCAGAAAGGTCTTGAAATGTCTTCTATGATCTTTCTTTCATAAGTAGTATCTGGCACATAGATATTCAATAAGCATGTGCTGAATCAATGAAAAGAAACAAAGAAATAGTTTCTTTTAGACAGGGTGCCAATTTCCTAGTGTTGTCTACCCTGCTTATAGTGTCTAGATGTCTCTAGAGCCCTCAGGAGCATATCTACTTGAGGCAATGTTTACTGTGGCATTCAGTTAGATCATCCTGAGACATGCATAAGCGTAATCTCTGGAATGACCTCCTGGCTAACTTTGAAATCTCTTAGCCATAAAAACTCATTTATATTTATTATTCTCCCTTTTGTTCTAGGTCTTTTTCAAAATGAACCACTAGGTGGGATTTGGTATTACTCCTTCAGTGTCAGGGAGGCTCATTTCCAGGAGCCATGTCCCACATAAGGGAGAAGGTAATGAATTTGATGCTGAGTTTGGCTTAGGAAAAGGCCACATTTTAGCAACAAGGAGGTTTTCATAAGGTAGCTGTAAGGCAACATATATTACTAGGCTAAGATTCTATTTCACAAGAACAAGGTTCATAAATAGAAGCATCAATATCAAGGACCTGTTGTATTGGTCTGTCCTCCTTTACTAGGCACTGCCCATGTACTCTAGAGATTCTTGTTGCTCTACAAGAGATGGAGCAAAACTCCCCAGGATGGGAATTCAATATTCCATCAGTTATTCTTTGGGTTTCCAGCCACCAAGACAATACCCTATGACCACACAGACCTATCCATACTCCATAGAGACATGCCCCAGGTGAACTCCCTCCCACACATCCACCCACCACACATACCCCACATGAGTGATCTTCTGCTTCCACAGTTGCAACATTTCTGCAATCCAAAACTTCCCCAAAACAAAGCCAACAGGGAGCACATGTGGCTCAAGCAAATGGGTGACCACTTCCCATATGGAAACTCCAAATTTCAGTTCCTGGTGCTTCCTAAAGAACATGAGCAGATGCCACAACAAATTATTTTGACAATAAGAGGACACCAAAGCCAGCAGATACCACAGCGAGCAGATGCTGCAACCACGACAATGAACAAATGCCACAACCAGCAGATGCCACAACAAGCAGACAACAGAACCAGCAACTAATGCAACCAGCAAGGAGCAGAAGTGTCTCAAGTGGTTGGGCATTACCTCTTACATGGGAGGTCCCAAGTATAGTTCCCAGTGCCTCCTAAAAACATCAGTAGACAAGAGCAGACAGATGAGGGAGCCACCTTGTAGGGGGAAATATAAAAATAATAAAAATTTTGAAAGAAAAAAAAAAACTAACCCAAAATAATAATACTAAAACTTCAAAAATTAAAAATAAATAATTCATCACCATAAGTGCTGCTGTCTTTTACGTATATTGACAATTTTTCTTGTATGTTCCCCCAGTGTCTTCTTTTTTTTTTTTTTTACTTTATTTTCCAAATAGGTTTAGGTTACAGAAAAATTACATAGAAAGTATAGGTAATTCTCATATACCCCACTGCCTCCCCCTCCTACATTATCCCCTATCAATAACATCCTTCATGTGTATGGTAGTTTTGTTACAATTGATGAACAAATATTAAAGCATTGCTAATAACCATAGTCAATAGTTTACATTGTGGTTTATCTTTTGCACAGTATACTTTTATAAATTCTGACAAAATGTGTAATGATCTGAATTCATAAATGCAAGATCATGTAGAACAATTCCAAAGCCTGAAAGATGCTATATATTACACTGATTTTTCCTCCCACTCCCCATGGAACCTATGGCAACCAATAAGTTTCAATTTTTGAAGACTAAGGTTCATAGTTACATGCATTAATATTGAGGGCTTGACATGCTGGTCTTTTTTAAAATATTTTTTTAAAAACTTTAAATTATATAAATGTTACATCAAAAATATAGAGGATTCCCATATAACCTACCCCTTCCACCTCCCACACTCTCCCACATTAACATCTTTCATTGGTATTGTACATTTGTTAAAATTGATGAACACATATTGAAACATTGGTACTAACCATGGTCTATAGCTTACATTATACTTTACCCTTTGCCCCACACAATTTTATAGGTTTTGAAAAAATGTTTAATTGCCTGTATCCATCATTGCAATGTCATGCAGAACATTTCCAATGTCCCAAAAATGTCCCTGTATTTCACCTATTCTTCCCTCTCCCTCCCCTCAGAAGATCTAGTGGCCACTGCCTTTATATCAATGATACAAGTTATTCCATTGCTAGAATACTAAGTCTATAAAAGAATAATGCTAAGTCTATTTTAGTTCACTGTTCATTCCTCAATCTTGTGGATTTTGGGATGGTGATGTCCACTCTGCTTCTGACTGATAAGGGGCTTAGATCCCATAGGGCAGATGTATGGACCTGTCTTGCTTGCAATTGTAGATACTCTGTTTTTTGGGATGGGCATGTTCCATCATTACCCTTTTGTTAGTAGTCCTGGGTGAGTCCAATGATCTGGAGAGTAGGTGTTGCTACTCAGCTGAGATACAGGGATGATCCAGTATATGAATAGACTGAAGATTTAAGTCTCTGAGACATATATTTAACAGGTATAGTGCTAATTATATGTTCAAATAAAGGGGGCAGAAGAGCCATGTGTACAGAAATTATAAATGAGTCTAACTCTGTTACATTTCGGAGCATGTATTCCAAAGTAATGTCTACTGACAGCATTATGAATTCTTGAAATTGTCTACCCTGCTTATAGTCTAGATGTCTCTAGAGCCCTCAGGAGATCTGCTGTTTGAGGAAATGTTTACTGGGTCAGGCAATGAGATCCTGCTGAGGAGTCCATAAGCATAACCTCTGGAATGACCTCCTGACTCACTTTGAAATCATTCAGTGATAAAAGCTCATTTGTATTTAATATTTTCCCTGTTGGTCTAAGTCTTTTTCCAAATGCATTGCTAGTTGGTGCTAGTTAATAATCCCTCAGTGCTAGGGAGGCTCACCTCCAGGAGTCAAGTCCCACACCAGTGGGAAGATAGTGAATCTACATGATGAGTTTGGCTTAAAGAGAGGCCACATTAGAGCAACAGGGAGGCTTCAGGAGGTAACTGTTAGGTGATATATAATACTAGGCTAATTTCCAATTTCACAAGAAAAATTTCATAAGTACAATCATCAATATCAAGGACCTGGCATGTTGGTCTATCTTCTTTTGGTAGACACTGCCAATGTCCTCAGAGGATTATTGACACTCTATTAGAGATTGTAACAGGATTCACCATGAATGGGAAATAATGTTTTTCCAGTTATTGTGTTGGTCTCCACCCACCAGTACAAAGACATATGAACATTTGAATGTATTCATACACCTTAGAGGCATGTCCCACATGTACCCCTCCTCACATATACTCCCATCACCAACATCCTGCACAGTGATCCTGCCCTGCCACAGTTATGAGCTTTCTAGGATCCAAAACCTCTCTAAAAACAAAGCCAAAAACATAACCAAATAAAATTAAGAAAATAAAATTTTAATAACAATAAAAAATAACAATTATAATACAAAAATTTTTTAAATTTTATCTAATTTTCCACTGTGTTTTTCATCACTGTATGATGTGATATCTTATAATTACAGTAAAAATTTCTTTCAAATGTTCCCCAGTGTCTTACTTTTTCTGCTTTTTCATCAAAGAATTTTTAGGTTACAGAAAAGTCACAAAGAAAATATGGGGCATGCCCATATAACCAACACCCTCCCCTTCTCCCACACTCTCTTATTAATAGTATTTTACATGGAGATGGTATATATGTTGCAATTGATGTACAAATATTGAAAGATTGTGACTAACCATGGTCAATGGTTTACATTATGGTTTACATTTTGCACCGTCCAGTTTTATACAATTTGACAAAGTAAAATATGGCATGTATCCATTATTGCAAGATCATTTAGGACAATTCCAATGCCCTAATAATGCCCTATGTTCCATCTATTCCATTATTCCCTCTACCTCCCCTCAGAACCTATGATAACTGTACAGTTTTAATTTTTGAAGAATAAGGTTCATAGTTACATGAAATAATATTGAGGGCTTGATATATTGATATATTTTATTTTATTAGGCACTGCCTATGTACTCAAGATGTCCTTACCTCTCTATTTGAGAAGGTACCAGGACCCTCCAGAATGGTTGTTTAATATTTTCTTGTTTAATGTTTGGGTCTCCACCCAATGAGTTAGCACCCAAAACCAAGATGAGCACATTCATATTCAATAGAAGAATGCCCGAGGTGCACCATTTCCCACATATTGCCCCACCACTGATGCCCAGCACCAGTGACCCTCCCCTTCCTTATTTGCCAAAAAATAAACATTCTCAGCATTGTAGTATCAACCACAGACCTACAAATCCCCATAGTTCACCTATTCCTTCCTCCAGCTGTCCCCTCAGTTTCATGGATTTTCCATATCAACCACCTCCACACTGTTCACACTTACATTCTAGCACTATTGACACCATTTACACCCCTGCACAATGATCATCCCCTTTACTGCCAAACCACCCACTTCTACCATATCGTGGTGTTTGCCCATATTGAGCATCAGACCATCCCACACTACTCCTTTTCTGTCTCCTGATAATCTCCCTTCCAGAATCCAACTCTGAGTCTGCTCAATATGTTCCAAATTTCTGAGGCTTACCTCAGTTCTCTTCCAGTGCAAGCCTCATTTCATTTCCTATAATTCCTGTGCCCTGATTCTGCCACAAGTCAAGCATAGAGTCCATTTGAAAGCCTTTTCTGTATACTTTCGTTGGATTGTATAGTGTGTGACTATAAATCAATAAAACTGCTTAAAAATGATAATGCAACTACCAAAAGAACTACATGACTTCCTGAAGAAATAAATAAGAGCTACTGAATTTATCATTTAAAATATTGTCTGAATTAATATATAACAATAAAAGATAAAGAAAATTGTTAGAATTTGATATAACACCAACCTTAACAAAATACTTTTCTATAGAATCAAATTAGTAGAGTGTAAAATATAATACATTAATAAAATAACATTAAAGAACAGGCATTTCTCCAAAGATGATATACAAATGTCAGGAAGCTCATGAAAAGATGCTCAACATTATTGGTTAATGGGACATGCAAATCAAAGCCTGAATGAAATATTACTTCACACAAATAGGATGGCTATTGATTAAAAATAAGACCAAAATATTAAGTGTTGGTATGGATACAGAAAAATATATTCTTTTCCTACGTTCTAAAGCAAATATCCTAAAATGAGTAAGCTTGAAGAATGAGAAATTCATCCAGAATGGTTTTTGGCAGGATGAATTTCAAAACCAAAGCATCAGCCTTTAAACATGCATCTTTGTTTTAGTATATGCTTATTGTTTATGTACATGCCTGTATGAATGATACAGAGTAAGAGGAACCAAGCATCAAAAATTAACCATATCACACACAAAGAAACAAGAAAATGAAACCCAATAGTAGAAAGAGATTTTATTAAACCACATAAGACCAATAAAATAAACAGATGCCCAGACACCAACAAAAAATTACAAGCCATACTATGAAACAAGAAGATATGGCTCAGGCTAATGAACAAACTAAAAATGGGAGGAGATGCAGAATGTGGAAAAATTATTCAAAGATGTCCAAGCAAACACCATGAATCAAGTTAATGAAGTGAAGGAAGAGATAAGGGATATTAGAAAACAATGTTGGAACATACTGAAGAAATTGTAAACATACATAAAAAGATAACAGATCTGATGGTGATGAATGGCACAATCCAAGAAATCAAAAAATACACTAGAAGCACTTAGCAGCAGATTTGAACAAGTAGAGGAAAGAATCAGTGATGCAGAAGACAGTACAGATGAAATCAGACAGTACAACAGATAGATAAAAAGATAGAAAAAATCCAGCAGGGTCTTAGGGATTTGAATGACAACACAAAAAGCACACACATATGCATTATAAGCATCTCAGAGGAAGAAGAGAAGGGAAAAGGGGCAGAAGGAGTATTAGAGGAAATAATGGCTGAAAATTACCCAACTCTATTGATAGATATGGATGTACATGTTCAGGAAGCACAATGCACCCCAAACAGTATAAATCCTGACATGCCTACTCCAAGCCATATATTTGGCAAATTGTCCAATGTTCAAGACAAAGAGAAAATACTGAAGGCAGCAAGAGAAAAGAGAACCATCACATACAATGGAAGCTCAATAAAATAAAGTGCTAATTTCTCATATGAGACCATGAAGGCAAGAAGGCACTGGTATGACATAGTTAAGGTACTAAAAGAAAAAAACTTTCAGCCAAGAATTCTTTATCCAGCAAAGCTGGCATTCAAAAATGAGGGTGAGTTTAAAAAATTCACAGATAAACAGAAATTAAGAGAGTATGTCAGTAAGAAATATGCCCTTCAAGAAATACGAAAGGGAGTTCTGCAGGTTGAAAGGAAAAAACAAAAGACAGAAAGTTGGAAGAGTGTAAGAACAAATAAAAAGATAAAAAGAGAAATTAAAACAACATATGGCTTACATAAACCTAAAGAAAATAAGGCTAATGTAAGTAATTCCTTGAAAGTAATAACACTGAATGTTAATGGTCTGAATTCTTGAAGTCAAGAGACACAGATTGGCAGAATGGACAAGTAAACATAACCCATCTATATGATGTCTACAAAAAATTCACCTTAAACCCAGGGAAACAAGGAAGTTGAAAGTGATTGGTTGGAAAAAATTTTATATGCAAACGATAGCCTAAAAAAAGCACAGGAGTAGCTATATAATATCAGACAAAATAGATGTTAAATGAAAAACTATTGTAAGAGACAAAGAAAGACAATATATATTAATATAATGGGAAAGCTATCAAGAAGAAAGAAAACCATAAACATTTATGCACCTAGCCAGGGTGCCTCCAAATACATTAGCAAACACTGGAAAAACTAAGTGGAAAAATAGATGTCTCTACAATTATTTTGGGGGATGTTTATACATCATTATCACCATTAAACAAAACATCTCGAAAGAGAATCAAAAAAGAAACAAAGACCCTGAATAATACATTACAGCATCTGGACCTTATAGACATACACAAATCATTACACCCAAATCCAGTGGAATATCCATTCTTTCCTAGTTCACATGGATCATTATCCAGGATAAACCACATACTAGACAACAGAAAAACTCTTATTGAATTCAGAAAGATTGAAATTATACAAAGTAATTTATTTGACCACAATGGAGTGAAGCTGGAAATCAGTAAGGGGCAGAGAAACTGATTAGGCAAAAGGATATAGAAGTTAAACAACACACTCTTAGAAAATCATTGTGTCAAGGAGGAAATTGCAAAAGAAATCAGTAACTACCTTGAAACAAATGAAAATGACAACGCAACATATCAAAACCTATGCAATGCAGCAAAAGCTATACTGAGAGAAATTGATATTCATAAACGCCAATATTAAAAAAGAAGAAACACTGAAAATCAAAGACTTGACTGCAAACCTGAAGGAAATAGAAAACAACAACAACAACATAACCCCAAAGGAAGTAGAAAGAAGGAATAAAAAAGAATAGAATTGAAATTAATGAAATTGAAAAAAAGAAAGCACTAGACAAAAATAAAGAAAACAAAAAGATGGTTCCTTAAGAAGATTAATAAAATTGAGAAACCCTTAGTTAGACTAACAAAGAAGAAAAGAAAAGATGCAAATACATAAAATAAGAAATGAAGAAGGGGTTATCACCACTGACCTGACTGAAAGAAAGAGTATCATAACAGGCTACTTTGAAAAATTGCATGCAAAGAAGATAGTTAATTTAGAGGAAATGATCAAATTCCTAGAACCACAGAAACAACCTACTTTGAGAGAAGAAATTGATGAACTCGAGATGCCATTAGAAGTAACGAGTTATACTCAGATATCAAAACCTCCCAATATAGAAGAGCCCGGAACCAGATGCCTTCTCAGATGAATTCTAACAAATCTTCTGGAAAGAACTGATACCAAAACTGCTTAAACTCTTCCAAAATATAGAAGTAGAGGGAACATTGCCTAGCTCATTTTACGATGCCAATGTTAGCCTAATACCAAAGCCAAACAAAGATGTCACGAGAAAGGAAACCTATAGACCAATATCTCTAATGAAGCTAGGTGGTAAAATCCTGAGCAAAATGTTTGCTAATCTTATTCAACAACTCATCAAATTATAATTATGGAATTATACACTATGACTAGGTAGGTTTCATCCCCGGTATTCAAGGATGATTCAACATAAGAATATCAATGAATATAATACACAAGATAAAAAGGGCAAAAGAAAAAAAATCACATGATCATCTCTATAGATGCGTAAAAAGCATTCAGCAAAATACAACACCCTTTACTGAGAAAATCACTTCAAAAGATAGGAATAGAAAGAAACTTCGTCAACATGAAAAAGGGCATATGTGAAAAACCCACAACTAACATCATATTCTATGGTGAAATTCTAAAATCTTTACCACTGAGATATGGAACAAGACAAGGATGCCCACTGTCACCACTCCTATTTAATATTGTGTTAGAGATCTTGCCCAAGCACTTAGACAAGAAAGAGATATAAAAGGCATTCACATTGGAAGGAAGAAGCAAAAATTTCACTATTTCCAGATGACTTGGTCTTATACATAGAAAGCCCTGAGAAATCTACAACAAAGCTTTTAGAGCTTATAAATGAGTTCTGTAAAGTGGCAGGTTGTGTTTAATGTACAAAAATCAGTAGCATTTCTGAACACCTGTAATGAGAAATATGAGGAGGAAATCAAGAAAAAATCCCATTTACAATAACACCTAAAAGAATCAAATACATAGGAATAAATTTAATTAAAGATTTAAATGACTTGTATGCAGAAAACTACACAACACTGGTAAAAGAAACCAAAGAAGACCTAAGTAAAAGGAAGAATATTCCCTGTTCATGAATAGAAAGATTAAACATCATTAAGATGTCTATTCTAACCAAACTGATTTGTAGATTTAATGCAATCTCAAAAAAATTTACCACACCATTTTTTACTGAATTGGAAAAGCTGACTATGAAATTTATTTGGAAGGGCAAGGGGCTCTGATTAGCCAAAGACATAGTGAAAAAGAAAAAAGAAATTGGAGGAATCAAGCTATGTGACTTTTAAAGATAAAAATCTTGGAAGATAACATAAGGAAGCATCTATTGGATCTAATATGAAGAAATGGTTTCATGGACTTTACACACAAAGCACAAGCAATGAAAGAAAAAAATAAATAAATGATATGTTCTCAAAATTAAAAACTTTTGCACCACTAAGGAGCTTGTGAACAAATTGAAAAGGCAGCCTACTAAATGGGAGAAAATATTTGATAGCCATATATCTGATAAGGGCTTAATATCTGCGTATATAAAGAAATCCTAAACCACAAAAAGGAAAAGAAAAAGAAAAACAACCCTTCTAAAAAATGGGCCACTGATTTGAATAGACACTGCTCCAAAGAAGAAATACAAATGGATAAAATACATTTGAAAGGAGGCTCAACATTGCTAGATATTAGTGAAATTCAAATCAAAACTACAATGAGATATCATCTTAAACCCATTAGACTGGTGGCTTTTAAAAAACAGAGGACTACAGATGTTGGAGAGGATGTGGAGTAATGGGAACTTTTATCCACTACTGGTGGAAATGCAGAATGGTGTAACCATTGTGGAAGACAGTTTGGTGGTTCCTCAGAAAGCTAAATATAGAGCGACCATATGATCCAGCAATCCCACTAATGGGTATATACCCAGAAGAATTGAAAGAAGGGATAAAAACAGATATATGCACATCAATGTTCCTAGCAGCATTGTTCGCTATTGTCAATAGTTTGAAACAACCTAAATGTCCATCAACAGATGAACAAATAAGCAAATTGTGGCATATTCATACAATGGAATATTACTCAGCTGTAAGAAGAAATACCGTATTAATTCACAGGATAATATGGATGAATCTGGAAGACCTTATGTTGAGGCACAGAAGGACAAATATTATTTGACCTTACTGATATGAATTAAGCAAATTGAGCAGACTCACAGTTCTATAGTCTGGAAGATAAGTTTACAGGGGGAAAAAAGGAGGAGAAAGTTGTGAGTCAATGCCCATATGAGCAAAATCTATGATAAGCTTGAAAAGTATAGTTCTGAATTGGATGGTGTATTATTTAGCCAAAGGGGTGCTAATGTGAAATACCAAAAATGGGTTGGTCTTTATAAAGGGTATTTATTTGTGGTAGAAGTCCACAGATACCAGGCCATAAAGTATTAAGTTTCTTCTCTCACTACAGTCCATTGCCAGGTGTTAGAGCAAGACAGCTGTGGGCGTTTGCCAGGGTTCAGGCTTCTTGGGTTCCTCTCTTCC
>JAQZBX010104520.1:0-10938 GCA_029593785.1 Cabassous unicinctus | reverse complement strand
GAATAAAAAACAACAGAGAGAATCAACAAAACCAAAAGTCAGTTCTTTGTGAAGATCAACAAAATCAACAAACCCTTAGCTAGAATGACAAAGAGAAAGGATAAATATAAAATCAGAAATAAGAGGGGCTTTACTACTGACACCATAGAAATAAAATGTATCATCAGACAATATTATGAACAACAGTACACCAGTAAACCCAACAATGTAGACAAAATGAACAAATACCTAGAAAGCACAAACAATATACAGTGACCCTGTAAGAAACAGAAGAACTCAACAAACCAATGACAAATAAAGAGATTGAAAAACAATCATCAAAAACCTCCCCAAAATGAAAAGCCCAGGAGACAATAGTTGCACAGGTAAATTCTACCAGTCATTCAAAGAATTAATACCAATCTTACTCAAATTCTACCAAAAATAGAACAGGAAGGAGTGCTATCAAACTCATTCTATGAAGCCAAAATCACCCTAATGCCAAAGCAAGATAAATATACAATGAGAAAAAAAGAAAACTATAGATGAATTTCTCTAATGAATATAGATGCAAAAATCCTCAACAAAATACTTGCAAACTGAATCTTAAAAGAACATTAAAAGAGTTATACACCACGCTCAAGTGGGTTTTATCCCGTGTATGCAAGGGTAGTTCAACACAAGAAAATCAATTAGTGTAATAAACCACTTCGATAAATCAAAGAAGAAAAATCACATGATCTTCTTGATTGATGCAGAAAAGGCATTTGAGAAAAGCCAACATCCTTTCCTGAGGAAAACACTCTGAAATTAGGAATAGAAGGAAACTTTCTCAATATGATAAAGTGCATATATGAAAAAAACTCAGCTAATAATGCACTCAATGGTGAAAGACTGAAAGCCTTCCCACTGAAATCAGGAAAAAGACAAGGGTGCCCACTATCACCACTGTTATTCAATATTTTGCTAGAAATACTAGCTAGAGAAATTAGGCTAGATAAAGAAATATAAGATGTCCAAATAGCAAAAGAAAAAGTTAAATTTCACTATTTACTGACATGATCCTATACCTAGAACATCTCAAAAAGTCCACATCAAAGCTATGAGACCTAATAGACAATTTCAACAAAGTGGTAGCATATAAAATTAATATGCAAAAATCAGTAGTATCTCTACTCACTACTAATGAGCAATCTGAGAAGGAAATCAGGAAAAAAATCCCATTTAAAATAGTGAATAAAATAATCAAATATTGAGGAACTAACTTAATCAAGGACATAAAGGACTTGTATTCAGAAAACTACAAAACATTGTTAAAAGAAAACCAAAGAAGTCCCAATTAAATGGAAGGTGATTCTGTGTTCATGGACTGGAAGACTAAATATTATTAAGATGCCAGTTCTAAACAAATTTATCTATAGATTCAGCACAATCCATTAAAAATTCCTTTTTTGTAGAATTGGAAAAGCCAATTATCAAACTTATTTAGAAGGGTAAGAGTTGCTAAATAGCCAAAAATATTTTTAAGTAAAATTTTATTGAAGTATATCATTCATTCATGAACATTCATAAATAAAAGTAAGGGCAATGCCCATCCTCCCAAAAATCTACAACTGCAAGCAAAACAGTTGCATCCATCTGCTAGATGGGATCTAAGCTCCTTCTCAATCAGAAACAGAGTGGTCATCACTATCCTCAAATCCTCAAGATTGGGGAATGAACAATGGACTAATTTAGACTTATTGTTATTCTACTATAGACTTAATATTCTAGCAAAATAAGAACTTGATATAAAGGCAGTGACCACCAGAGGTTCTGAGGGGAGTAAGAGGGAAGAATAGGTGTAACATGGGGGTATCTTTGGGACATTAGAGTTGTCCTGCATGATATTGCAATGATGGATACAGGCCATTTTACATTTTGTCAAAACCTATAAAATTGTGTGGTGCAAAGTGTAAACCTTAATGTAAACTATAAACCAAGGTTAGTAGCAATGGTTCAATATGTATTCATCAATTTTAACAAATACTACACTAATGAAACATGTTAATGTGGGTAATTGTGAGAGGAGGAGGAAGTAGGGTATAGGAATCCCCTATATTTTTGATGAGATATATATGTAACCTACAGCTTCTTTAAAAAAATAAAATGTATATTAAAACGTGAAAAATTACCAAACAAACATGCATATTATCATATAAGTCTCCAATACATCTCCCCATTACCAAAACATTGCATTGTTGTGAAACATTTGATACAAACTATGAAAGAGCACCATCAAAATATGACTACTAACTATAGCTCATATCCTACATTTGGTATGTTTTCCCCAAATCTACCCAATTTTAACAACCTATATTAGTATTATGTATTTGTTATCATTCAGGAGAAACTGTACTCATATTTATCCTGTTAACCACAGTCCATCATCTACCCCTTGATTCCCTGTGTTTTACAGGCTCATTCTTTGTATTAATACAATCCATTCAAAGTGTACACTTAGTGGCTTTCATTTTTATCACAAAGTTCTGCTGTAATCACCTAAATTGATTTTAGACCATTTTCATTACTCCAAAAGGAAACATCCCATATCCCCTTATACCCTTATTACTGTCTCTTAGTATTGAAAAAAATAACTTCTTGCCATTGTTGCCAATTATTACAATATGATTTTTAACTATCATCCATAAGTTACATTATTTGTAATTTTCCCTGCATCTCCATATTCTTAGCATTTTGTAAAAGAAAAACTTTCTTATATTTATACTATTAACCACAATTTTCATCCACCACCAAAATCCCTATCTTATAAATTCCTTAGGTTATTCTCTAGTTTCCTTACAATTGACATTTATTTCCTCAGACTATCACTTTCAGCCACAATTACATTTATAAATTAGCAGTTTTAGTTATATTCACTATAATGTGTTACAAACTCTATTCATCTCTACACTTTAAAAAATACCTTATTAATAATGTTGCATACATTAATCTTCATCTCCCATTCTCAACCCACCTTTTATTTCTTAGTAACCTATACTCTATAGTTTGCCTCCACAAGTTTGTTTATAGTATTTATTTCATATTAGTGAGACCATACAGTATTTGCCCTTTTGTGTCTGGCTTATTTCACTCAAAATAATATCCTTGAGGTCCATCCATGTTGTCATATGCATCCCAATTTCTTTTCTTCTTACAGCTGAATAGTATTCCATTGTGTATATATGCCACACTTTTATTTAATTTATTGAAGTATATCACTCATACATGAACATACATAAACAATAAGTTACAGCAATAGTTGTGAACTTACAAAACAAACATACATAACCCTACCACCAATGTTGTTAAACATTTTTAACTAATGACTAAAGAGCATCCTCAAAATATTACTACTAACCAAAGTATTTTCCCCCAACCCACCCTATTATTATTTTTATATCATTTATACAAGAACATACATAAACAATAAGTGTATAGTAATAGTTGTGAACTTAAAACGCAAATGTCCACATCATACAGGGGTCGCATACATCAAACTTCCACCAACACCTTGCATTGCTGTGAGACATTTGTTACAAATTATGAAAAAATATTTTCAAAATCTTACTACTAATTATAGTCCTTATCTTATATGAGATTTCCTCCTTGACCCACTGTTTTTCTAAGAGTGTGTTGTTTAACTTCCATATCCTTGTGCCTAACCTGTTTCTCTGTCCTTTAGTGATATCCAATTTCATTCCGTTATGGTCAGAGAAATTACTTTGTATAATCTCAATCTTTCTGAATTCATTGAGAGTTGTTCTGTGGCCTAGCATGTGGTCTATCTTGGAGTATGTTCCATGTGCACTTGAGAAGAAAGTAAATCCTGCTGTATTTGGGTGGAGTGTTCTGTATATGTCTATTAAGTCCAGGTCCTCTAATGAATTGAGAGCCTTTGTTTCTTTAGTGATTCTCTGTCTAGAGGTTCTGTCTAATGATGATAATGGTGTGTTGAAGTCCCCTGCTATAATTGTAGAGGCATTTATTTCTCCACTTAGTTTTTCCAGGGTGGGCTTCATGTATGTTGAGGCACCCCGATTAGGTGCATAAATGTTTATGGTTGTTCTCTCTTCTTGAGAGATTACACCTTTTACTAATATATAGTGTCCATCTTTGTCTCTTATGATAGTTTTGCATTTAAAGTCTATTTTGTCTGATATTAGAATAGCTACTCCTGCCCGTTTTTGGCTATTGTTAGCTTGTAAAATGATTTTCCAGCCATTCATTTTAAGCCTCCCTGAATCCCTGGGTCGAAGGTGAGTTTCTTGTAGACAGCATATAGATGGATCATATTTCCTTATCCATTCTGCCAATCTGTGTCTCTTGATAGGTGAATTTAGTCCATTAACATTCAGTGTTATTACTCGTAATGAATTTCTTACTTCAGCCATTTTTCTTTGGATAAATGTATGTCATATGTTCCTTTGTTTTTATTTTTTGTCTTCTTAGTTGCTTTTAAACTCTCCTCCAACTCTCTCTCCCTTGTTTTTTCCTTTCAACTTTTAAAAACATGATTTATACA
Source organism: Cabassous unicinctus (assembly GCA_029593785.1). Taxonomy (NCBI): domain Eukaryota; kingdom Metazoa; phylum Chordata; class Mammalia; order Cingulata; family Chlamyphoridae; genus Cabassous; species Cabassous unicinctus. The sequence goes on along the minus strand of JAQZBX010104520.1, from coordinate 6,395 downwards.
TTGCATTATTAAGCTACACATTTTATCAAAGCTGAGAAATTATTAACAAATTCCACCAGGTAAAATAAATGATGGGTGAGAAATGGTGTAAGGAGAGCCATAGAAACTAACTTTGCATTTTATTTTCTAAACATAGTTTCAGTTTGAATTTTCTATCATGAATACGTGATTTTTTAAAAACAGTATTTTTTATTAATTTTATTTTCTACTAAGTTTAAAATTAAGAAAAAAATTATGTTTCCCTTTAACTGAATTGTCATTATTCTGACAAGACTGGTGGTCATTGGGTGTTGTAAGATATTTGGAAATAGCTTCCAAAATCATTTTGGTAATTAAAGTATGTAAAGCATATAGAATGTATTTTTAGTAATGGATAAGTAAAGTAATTCTTTCCTTAAATAAAATGACTGAAGGAGTGGATGTGTCTTAAGTTGTTGAGTGCCTGCTTCCCACATGAGAGGTCCCAGATTCAAATCCTGGTGCCTCCTGAAAAAAAAATGCAAACAACAAGCAAAACAAAATGAAAAAACCAACTGATGGGAGCCTATGTGGCTCAGTGGTTGAGCACCAGCTTCCCACATATCCACATATGAAGACTGGGGTTCAATCCCTGGCCCTGGTAGCTCAAAAAAAAAAAAAAAAAAAAAAACAAAAAAAACACATTCAAGAGAATCCTCTCCTGAGATGCCCCCCAGGTTGAAATAAGAATACAAGGATTTTAGTGTTTCTGTTATATTTATATTCAACAAAGTAAAGGAAATATGCTCATGATGCTTGAAAAATTGGGAACCCTCAGGAGATAAACAAAAATATTCAAATGGAAATTTGAAATTTTTTTTAAAAATGAAAAAATTGACATTATTAAAAAAGAGAAAAATGTGGGACAAAACCTTAATGAATATAGAAGTTGCAGAAGGATCACAAAACAGCAACTTTTCTGGTCAAGTTTGTGTAAGATTTGATGGGTCTATCTATAAAATATTAAAAGACTTAGTATCAAAAGTTATAATGATACAAAACTAAAATTTAGTTTTCTCCCTGTTAAGGTGATGAAGTTTCCTAAATCATTACTCTCTTTTTAGTAAAAGTTTTAAAAAAGTTTTTCTCCTAAATAATCAGTTTTTAAAAAGGGTTCTTAACCTTTTTTGTTCCACATACCTCTTTTCCAATCAGGTGAAAATCATGCATGCCTTACTAAGTCCACACTATACTGTGAGTTATTTAATAAATATATCACACCCACACCAACATGTCCCTACAAGAAAAATGGTTTTTTGAATTTCAATTCTAGCTCATGGACCCTGTGTTAAGAAACCCTGGTTTAAAAGGTAAAAGACTGAGTTTTATTAAAATAATTTCTTGTACTTTATGTTAATTTTATTGTTTAACAATTCTTCTCACTTTAAAAGAAGCAAAGGGGGAAATACTAAATACAAATGAGTTTTTATGGCTAAGAGATTTCAAAGTGAATTGGGAGGTCATTCCAGAGGTTATATTTATACATGTATCAGCAGGATCTCATTGACTGACACAGTAAACAGTGACTAAAACAGCATGGCTCCTGGGGGCTCTAGATATATATGGACACTATAAGCAGGGCAGATAGGCTCAGCAATCCAGCACCCTGTCAGTGGGCCTTACTGTGGAATTTATGCTCCCCAATGTAACAGAGTTAGACTCATTTATAGTTTCCCTACACATGGTTCTTCTGCCTTTTTTAATTAAACCTATAAAAAGTATTAAAATCCTTTAATACTTTTAAAATGTATATCCCAGAGGCATATATTTGCTCTGTTCATATGCTGGTTAAACTCCAAATCTCAGCAGAGTTGCAACACCTATTCTCCAGGCCATTGGATACACGAAGAAAACAACAATGTGAAATGTGCATTTGACATTGTCATTCAATTCCCTGATACTGTGTTACATTTTTTCCATTCTTTTCTCCTGTTTTTTCAATTTCCAATGTTCTATCCTCCATTTCATTAATTCTGTCCTCTACCATTTTTAATCTGCTCTTATATGCCTCTAATATATATTTTTAAGGAGGTACCAATGATTGAACCAAGGACCTCATACATCAGAAATTGGTTTTCCAATCACTGAGCTACACCTGATCCTTCTAATGTATTTTTAAACTCATCCATTGAGTCTTACATTCCCATAAGCTCTCTCACTTTTCTTTGGAAGCTTACAAATTATTCTTAATATTCACCCAGTGTCTTCTTAATATTCTTTATCTCTTTAGTCATATTTTACTTCAACTCTTTGAATTCATTTGACATTTGTGTGATTATCATTGATTAGTTGTTTTTTGTTTTTTCCTTTGACTGGACCATATCTTCCTGCTTCTTTGTATCACTTGCAATTTTTTTCTGAAGTTTTGGCATCTTAATATCTTGGTGATTTAATTCTGATGATCAATTTGTCTCTCTGGTTTAGTGATTTTGTTTCACAGCTCTTCTTTGAATTTATTTTTAGAAGGTACTCAGAATTGAACCTGGGACCTCATACATGTAAAGCAGGTGCTCAAATACTGAGCTACACCTGCTGCCCTCTTCTTTGATTTTTGGTTCCACTTATTCTAAGTTTTTAAAACTGCCCATCTTAACTTATCAAAATAGGTCCACAGATTCACTAATGGGGCACAGATCCATTCCCAGAATTTGGGACAAGAAGACCCTAAAGAAGTTTTTCTCCTTGCAGGGTCCCTTCCAGCCAGCAGATGGTGCTTATTGTTGAATCTTTCCACTGAGGTGACTTTTAAACTCCACTTGCCTGTGATTCAGGTCTAGCCAGAGCCAAGATTCAAAGTGGGCACTGTTGGTCAAAATTATCTGAGGAGAAACCACTCTCTAACTTCTACTGCACTCTCCCTTTTCCCAGGAAAGAGGATACCTGTTCTTCAATCAGGCAACTGCAGTGAGCCATGGGTTTTATCCTGTCTGCTTGTCTTGAGGGTGTGGGATGGATGCCATTCCTGACCACAGGGTTAATAACCCACAGTTTTCACTTCAGCTTCTTTGTCACTTTTTCCCTCACTCTTCTGTGTTTGCACTTGCTCTTCTGTTCTGAAGACCACCAAAGCAGTTTTCTTGGACACTTTTTGTCCTTCCTCCATTTTTTTGAGAGTTTAGTTCTACCTACCTATTCCAATGCTATCTTCCATCTTGATCATAGGATTTTCCCTTATTAATTTCAATATTGATAACAGTAAAAGTCTCTTTGTAAACAACAACAAAATTTTCTTTTAATCTAAAGTTTGAATTAAAGGTTGAAAAATTTAGCCATTATCAAAAATTATTAATATTGATCACAGAAAAAAGAAAATGATTGCGCTGGATTAAATACAATGATACTTGTGGACTTTCAAAAGGATATTCCTATGACCAAAGGATACTGATTATTCTTTTTATACTCCATCAGTTTCTCAAAATCATACTTATATTCAGCCATCTTCTTATTGAATATATAGCTTTCTTTCTACCTTCCTTCTTTACTTCATTTCCTCCCTCACTTTGCTCTTCTTTTGTCCTTTCCTTTCTCCCTCTTGCTCACCTTAATCCTTTATCCATATTATAATTATTTTTTCTGTGTTTCTCATCCTCCTTCTCCTTCTTTATATCACTATTAAGTTCAGATTCCCCATTTTTCTACTAATATATATGTTTTCCTAAATATTAAAATCAATTCAAAATACTTAGTTAAGTTTTGCATTGATTGGATGGAACTTTATTGTTTTATTTTTAATTTTTCTTATACTCCAATAAATTGTTCTAATTTGAATTAATATCTTTTGGGAGTTCATGTGCAGATATTAAAATAAAATTTTATTTATTCTTCAGAAAAAATACATAGGAGATAAAGCTTATAAACTTCACATATCAAACAAAAGCATTTTGCCCTTAAACTTGATTTTGTTGAGTAAAGAAATTTAGAGAAAACATTATCTCCTTTTACAAGTTTCATAGTTTGTTCCAGTATCTCCTGGAATCCTGGGCCTATAAATTTTGATACCTATCAATAAATTTTTGTTGAGTTTTTTTCTTTCTAGCAGCACTTATCATTTATTTACACATAATTGTTGTTGTTGTTTTTTCAGTATGTTCTTATTCTCTTCTATTCAGATTTTTCATGTGGGAGAAAATACTTTCTTATATTTTCTAGAGTATTCTTTGTAGACATTCTTTATGTAACAATTCTAATATTGAATTTTTCTTTTCAAACATATCTTTTCTTTCAAGGGTCAATTACTTTGTTTACATGATTTAGCCACAATCTTTTATGTATTTTCCTGTGGGTTTTCATTTTTTTAATATTAAAGAATGTAGGGCTATGCAGATTTTTCTAAGTAGCTGGCATGTGATTTCTTTAGCAATGTTATGAATAGGGAGGGTTTTTTTCTTTGTGTGTGTTTTTTTTTTGTCATAGCTATTTTCCCCCTGAAATTCTAGATATGGGCAGGATTTCAGGAAGAATATTCAAGAAACTCCACATTAGGTTGAAAAGAATTCAAGAGCCTTAAATGAATATTTTTACTTCTTCCAGTTTGTACCCACAACTGCTCAATGAAAGAAATGAGGGGTAAACCGATGTGATGGACTAACTGATATTTTTAGCAGAACTTCCCATCCATGTCCCTATTGTTGACCACTTTCTTATTTGTATCCATGAATACACTTTCCAAATCCGAGTTTAAGCATTCTTTGAGACATCCCAATCCTCCACTCCGCAACCACAAATCTGCTCTCCTTTGCTACAGAATTGCACACATATCCTGTTTCTGCTCCAATAATATTTCTTATTCACCTACAGTTTACAGAGTGGTCTTTTCAAGATACATCAGTTCTCTTACTTTATGATTTTTCAAGGGATTGTTAATTAATATCTTGTCTTGTAATGTGAAGAAGAATGGGAGACCAAGGCTTGTGACCTTGTTATACTGTACCAGAAATTGCCTAGCATATTATTGTAATTTTTGTCCATTTCCAAACATCCACTTATTTTGAAATCCAACTTTTCAGTGCTAAATCCATCATATAGTAATTTTTATACCATTATCATTTGAATTTGCTCTTAATTATGCAATCTATAACATTTTAATTTGTCCTTTGGGTACATGAAGCTAAATAATACTATAATTTAGAATGTGTGCCCCTGAGAAATCTTTGCTCCATTAAAAAAGTTCTGCATTTCATAACTGATTTTCCTTTATACATTTACTGTTTACCCAAATGTGATAAGGTGGGAGAAATTAGGAAATAAGTGTAGGAAAAAGGGTAGAAGGGAAGTGATGGTGGAGGAGACTTTGAGGGAAAACAGGAAAACAGGCGCTACTGAGCAGTGGTCAGAGATATGAAACAGCCAGAACTATCAAAAGACACTGAGTCTTCGAGTGACACCATCAACATGGTGTGTATTAGTCAGGGTTCTCTAAGAAAATAGAACAGACAGGAGATATCTGTAAAAAGTATTAGATTTTATAATATTGTCTAACATGACCATGGGGATACACAAGTCCAAATTCTGTAGGGCAGGTTGCAAACCAGGGGCTCTGATGAGAGTCTTTGTTGAGATCCCCAGGAGACATCTGTTTTCCAAAGTAAAGATGGAAATTTTCTCTCCCTGAATGTTGAAATCTCTTCCCCTTTTAAGGCCTTCAACTGATTGGAGGAGACATGACATGTTTCTGACAGCAACTTCCTCTGTTGATTGCAGATGTAACCAGCCATCTATGCAATCAACTCACTGATGATTAAAGTTCATGAAATACCCTTGTATTACAATTGGCCCAGTGCTTGCTTGACCAAACAACTGGGCTCCATTACCTGGCTGAGTTGACACATTAGCTTAACCATCACATGGTGACATAAGGCATCCCCTGGAAAAGTCTCCCCTCATAAACAACTAATTAACTAATTAAACTCCTACTTACCTTGAGCTCTGGAAGATAATAGAAAGTGAAGGACTCCACAAATGCTAACTAAAAAAAGCAAAATCATCATATATGAAGGTAGTAGATCTACAACTGGGACTTGCCATTCCTAACCCTCCTTCATACCTGGTCCTGCACAGCTTAAATGTCACACAGTGGCAACACAACCTGGATAATTCTTACTGTGGATGCAGAACACAGAGCCATTCACTGTGCAAGTTAGAACCCCAGCTAAGAATAATTAAGGCAGTTTTTAAGAACTAAGCTGTTAGAAAGCATGTACAAAATATTTAGCCCCTTTATAAGCCATAGTGATTCAGACAGTGTGAAATTATTGCTATAGAAAAAAATTGAACGATGGAACAGATTAGAGCCCAGAATATATATATAATATATAATATAGACTGATTGACAAAGTCTTTACAGGGTGGCACTGTGTCAATTAGATATCAAAATGGGG
>JAQZBX010104519.1:0-10948 GCA_029593785.1 Cabassous unicinctus | reverse complement strand
AAAAAAAAAAAAAAAAAAAAAAGCACTTTTATTTTAAATAATAGCACTGAGAGTGGAAAGAAGAGCAGAAAGTCTATTAAGGACACACAGGGTGCGATCTTTGGTTGTACATGTGGAAGAGAGAGGGAGAAGTCAGGAATGACACTCATGTCTAACTTTTCAGCAAGAGATATGAAAGCATTCATGGAGTTGGGGACAAAAGTCCTTTCCTTTTGTTTGAATGGGGTGTTGCAGCTAGAAGACCTGGCACTTGGCCTTGGATGTGTGAAATTTAACAAATTTGGGAGAGACCCAAGGGCAGATATGCAAAAACCTTTGAGATCTGGATCTGGAGCTAAGGGGTCAGACCTTCTGTGTGTCAGACTGGAGATCACCATCTTATAAATGCTAACTGAGACCAGAGAGAGGAGGATTCTACCCAGGTAGCTCAAAGAGTGAGAAGAAAAGAGGGCTAAGGATAGAGCCTTGAGGAATATCAACATTTAAAGGAAATACAAAGGGTGAAGAGACCAAGGATGAGGTCAGACAGCTCTGATGTGTGGAGAGAGCTGGGGCAGCAGCTAGAGGGGAACAGGAGGGGGAAAGAACTTTTTTAGAGTGTGTAAGGGATGAAGAGGAAGAGGGTGGGGATAGAGTTGAGCATGTTTAAATTCTCATGGGAAGGTGCCAGTGAGAAGGATGGGCTGAATATGGGTAGTGAGATTACTGAAGGAAAGAGAGTAGTGGACACAGAGCAGAGAGAGAAATAGGGGCAAATGGAAAGCATGGATGTGGTTGCAGCTACATTTTTAGGTGGTAGGAAGTTGGCCTGGTGGTATTCTCCCACCTCTCCTGGAAGTGGTATATTTATATGTTTAGATAAGTGGTTGTCAAATGTGGTGTGGGAAACACTGAGGATTCCTAAGATCCTTCAGGAAGTCCACAAGGTCAAAATAAATACGAATATTATTTGCCTTTTTCACTTTCATTTTCTCATGAGGGTTCAGTGGAGTTTTCCAGAAGCTACATGTGTGATGATGTCTCCCCTGACAGCTAATGGAATGTATGCTTGTATATGTTTGTGTTTTCTAAAATTTTCTATGGTAGTAGACTTAGGATGTATTTAGGTAAATATTTAGAGATTAATACAGTTTGTTCTCAATATTTCTACTGGGCTCTTATTTGCTCTCTTTGGTTATAAACTGCTATAATATATGTAATCTCATTATCATCCAATACATTATTATTTGAAATCCCAGTTTTTCTAGAATCTATACAAAAACACAAGAAGTACACTTGATCTTGTTTTAGCAATAATATTTAAAACTTCTTAAATGGTCTAAGTTTTCAAAATTTTGCCTAAAACTTATTATTTCTATAATTCTATTTTTTACAATTTAATATTTTATTCTAAAATAAAAGAAAATTTATTTGCAATATATTTTTGCAGAATATGGAATGAATGTGAAGCAGTTATGAGAATCCAGCTGTCTTCTGTTAAGTCAGTAATTAAAGAGATTTGCAGAAATTTTAAAACATGCCATTCCGCTCAAATATTTTTACTTTGGAAAAATACTTATTTTTCAGAAAATGGTATTTATACTAACATGTAATCAATTTATTGTTATAAAGAATTAAATAATTTTAAATTTCAGTTTTAATTTTTAAGTAAACATCAATAAATAAACCCTGTATTTTAAAAAATCTTTAAAGTCCTCAATAACTTTTAAGACTATAGAGGGGTTCTAACTCCAAAATGTTTAAGAATTGCTAGTTTAGATCACAGGGAGGAGGGAGGGAGGTTTAGGAGAGTAAGGTTTTAAATAGCCATTGATATTTAGCTGCAAAGTATTAAAATAAAACAACAAACTCTAGCAGAGAGTTCCAGTTGGTTGGGATTTGGTGAAATGGGTTTTTACCAGTTTAATCAAGGGAGCAGCCTGGTATATTAGAGTAAGGAAAACCTGAATTAGATTTCTGGCACTATCATTAGCTGGATGACCTTGGGGAAATTACCAAACCCCCCAGCTTCAATTTTTGCACCTGTAAAGTGGGGATGCTAACATCTACTTTAGATGTTGCTGTGAGGATAAAAATCCACATGAAGCTTTGCTACATGAAATGTGTTCCGAGAACCAACAGGCTGTTGCCTAAGTAACCCTCCAACTTGTTTGAAAGAGTTTTTTAAGTTCTAGGTCTATATTCTAGACTCTAGTGTCTCTGTCCCTCCATTTAGTTTATTCACTCAACACATTTCGAACACCTAAAATAGACTATGCATGGCATTAGGGGTGCAAGTGTACAAAACCTTTTAGCTGAGGCTCAGCTAAAAAAGAAACTTTAAAAAATGAATCAAGGGGGGACGGATGTGGCTCAAATGGTTGGGCGTCCTTCTCCCATATGGAGGGACCTGGTGGGGAAGAAAAAAAAAAAAAAAATGAGCCAAGCTGGCATTTATAGCTCTTAAGATGTAAAGCCTGGTAAGTAGATGAGAGGCACATACCTTTAAAATCTCTAGAGAATTTTGCCTGGAAATGTAGATGAGTCTATCTCCATCCCTGAAAATAGCGCTTGACTGTAAGGACTGCAGGCTTGAGCTGGCAGGAGGGGAGGCTGAGCCACCTCTGGTCAGGCTCCCACTTCTTCCCTAGGCAACAGCAGAGGAAAGTGGAAAACAGTCGTCAGAGCAAAGACACTCCCTTGTCTGGGAAGAGCGAGTTCTGTCTGAAAGGAAGGCAGGCTTTGGGACTGAATGCTGACCTGCTCGGAACTCCGTGCTAGGCAGGTTCATGTGTGTTGAGGGCAAAATGTGAGTAGTTTCTTGAATTATCTGAATAATGATGATTTTTTTCACTTCCCAAGATCAGATATGAACAATAATGAAAACAGTGATCACCAACTTCAGAAAGAAGCCCAGCAGGAGAAGATATCCGAATCTTAGGGTAGAGGAAGCTTCTGCTCTTTGAAAAGAGAATTAATTTAAAATAGAATATATACAAATTCCAAATGTAATAACTACAGAAATTTAAGCTTGCTATCTTTTTTCTCAACTGCTAGGATATGATTGAGGAGAGCAAAGAAACATGAGTCCATGTGGCTGATGTGGAAGAGACCTGTCTCTCGAAGGGTTTCCCTAAAGCCCCTTGAGGGTTCTAACCTGATGTTCTTTACTCCCTAGCTTGCAGATAATAAATCGCTCCCGCTGAAAGCTAGTCTTTAAAGAACATTAGTTCCATTTGGGACTCCAGGAAATACGTCTTCAGAGAGGGAGAGGAAAACCACTGTAAGCACGAGCCACTTAGACTGACTCGCTTTGATTTCATCATTTCAGTCCTTAGAGAAGGGGAGAAGGATGATTGCACTAGACTTTTCAGTACCATTTTAAGGGAGCTACTTTACTTGCAACCGAGCAAATATGGTTACTTTATGGTACAGCAAAGTAGAAAAGGCACTGCACTGAGACAGATGGGTTCTAGTTTCAACTTGGTTATTAACTAGCTGGGTGGCTTTGGACAAATGCCTTCCCCTCTTGAACCGCATTTTACTTTCTGTAAAATCCAGCACTTGGACCATTCAGCTCCATTCAGCTCTAACATTCTGTGAATTAATGACATCACTCGACCATTGCACGCATTCTACTTTTTATTTGGCATTTGTTCATTTGATACATATATACATATATAAAAATCTGTACATGGTAAAAATACAAAATAAGTATTTATAAGTTATGCAATGAAACAGCTACATTTTTAAGTTTACAAACCATTGCAAAAAGAAAGTAATCTAGTCAGTCCTTTATAAGTCATTCATAATATCCTTGGTATAAAATATCCATACAACACATGTGTACAAAATTAGTGTACAGTTCATAAAAGCTGTGCAAAGACAGCAAAGTTTGGTTAAAAAAAAAAATCAAACTTGTGGGCCCCTCTCTCTGTCCACATCATGCCCAGTGCTGAGGAGCTCTGCAGCACAAGGACACCTCCCTGGAAATAATAAAAGAAGGGAGAATACTTGGCTCATATATTATGGATGCAGAAATTATCAAGGAACAAGTTATTTTAAACAGTCTTGCTGGTCCCTCCACTTAGAGAACTACTTCTCTTCCCAGAAAGCATTTGTAATATGACAGAAAAGATTCAATATTTCTTTTCTGCTTTGGCCAGAAGACACAGATAGGAATTTGCTGGAAGTCCCACCTAAGATAGGGAGGTGGTGAGGCCTACACAGTCAGAGATATTGGAGTTACAGGCTTGCTTCTTTGACTCGCAACTCCCTCTCTAAAAAGAAAAGGGCACCTGCCTTATAAGGTTGTGGTTGCTAAAGACTAGCAGGGCCTGGCTTCTAGGCCCGTAATAATGTGATCCACGATTCTTTGGCCGCAGAACCCAGGCTCTGGGGGCAGAGAACCCGCACTGTGTTTAAAACAGCAATAAACAAGACAGAAATGAGCCCCGTGGAAAACTTAAGGCCGGGACCAAGGCCTAAATTTCACGTATGTGGGGAAGTTTACTTATGTTGTGAGCGCGTGTGGGGGAAGCAAACGTCTTTTGCGCATTGGGAGGGACTGGCGCTCTTGGCGACGTGATGATTCGGCCACGCGAGGCGGCAGCGTCTGGGCCGTGGGAACAAAGTGAACACGCAAACTGAACCCCTCTTCAGTGTCAAAGCACTTAAAAACAGTAGCCCGGGCGCGGGAGGGAGTTCTAGGAAACTGTGATTTCTTCCTCCTCCTCCCCCTCCTCGTCCTCCTCGGAGTCGGAGAAGTCCGAAGGTTTGCCAGGGCTGCTCGAGCGCGCCGGCGAGGGGGGCAGCGGCCCTTCGAGCCGCGGTGCCCGCAGATGCCGAGGGTCGGGGGACGCGTGATAGGCCAGGCGGTGGCGGGGGCTGCCAGAGCCCTCGACTTCCTCCTCGTCGTCCCCCGGGCCCTTCTGGCCCACGTCGCTGAGGTCCGGGTGCGGGTTGAGCTTGGTGGGAAGGGTCTGCTCCCGGCAGCCCCCACTAGACAGCAGCTCGCGCTCTTTGGAGTTCCGCCATTTCATGCGTCGGTTCTGGAACCAGATTTTCACCTGGGGGCAGGGGGCGCACCAGAGAAGGGACGAAGCAGAGATTAGCGCCGGGTGTGGGGGAAGCGTCCGGGAGAGCGCTGCGGGCTGGGCCTACGCGGGGAGGGGTAGAGGGAGACCGGACTTTCTTCCCTGCCTTGCCGGCTCCGCACCCGGTGAAGTGAGTTCAGATGGGTCACAACAACTCCCACCCCCCTTAGCTCGTATCCCCTTTAGCCCCATCTTCTGGCACCTGGCCCTGATGGGCTGGGGCGGGGCGGGGTGGGGGAAGGAGGAAGGAGATCGTATGAGATCGAAGTGGGGGGCGCTATCCTGAGGGGCCTCAGGGAAACTGGCCTCAGTTTGCCCATCTGTACAATGGGACTTAAGCGGTTTCGTAGAACCCTCCCAGTTGTACCATGCGCAGGAGAGAGGTATAGCGAGGGGACTGGAAGCGGCTTTGGGGAGCCTGCCCTCACCTGCGAATCCTTCAAGCCCAATTTGGCCGCCAGCTTCTTGCGGTCAGGCTTGCTGATGTACTTCTGCTTCTGGAACATCTTCTCCAGTGCCTTGCGCTGCACATCGGAGAATACGGCTCGACGCAGCATGCCCCGGCGGGGCTTGCCGCGGGCAGCTAGTGGCCAAGAAAAGGTCCCGGGAATGGGCACAACGCTCGAGGAAGCTGCAGAGAAGGGGAGGGCGGGGTGAAGTTGAGAGTGACTGAAGGGTGCGAGGCGTCCACCCTTCCATTGCGGCCTCCCTCCTTTTTTCTCCCGTATCTCTTCATCTCTTTGAAACTCTTTTTCTTCCCTGGAGATTAGGCCGCGAACCTACAAACCTGCGAGAGAGAAAGGCGCTATCCGCCCAAATAACGTTCCCTTTCAACCGTGCAAGACGGGATTAGGTAAAACCACCCAAACACAGAAAACAGCCCCACAATAGCCTGTTTCAGTTTTCCATTGAAATGTCTCAGGAAGCAAACCTACTCACATCAGCTAAGATAGCAATAAAATAAATAAATTACAAAAATAAAAGTAAAATATACAACGGGGCTACTGGTTTCACCCCTGAGCTTTTATCACCTCGGTGGCTTTTGCATTTTTTAGATGAAAATGAGGTGCTTTACTAACTTGATTGGGAGGGGATTATGCTTTACAGCTTTTTTTTTTATTTTTTTTTTTAAATAATCAGTAGTCATCTTTTAAAAAATATTAATCTTTCCTCCCCTCCCCCACAAAACGTAAAGAATTCGGCCCGAATACATGAAAAGTGGCAGCTAATTAGCACATTGACCGCTTCCCAATGGGTATTGGCATGATAAAAAGGGGGAGAGTTTCGCTTTACAGGAGGGAAAAAAAAACCAAAAAGAGACAGAGACTCTAATGAAGCGTGAATGGTAATTGTGTAGTAATGAACTAACAGAAAAAGACTGAGGACAAGCAGCGAAAGCCATATATTACTGGGACAAAAGAGATTTACACTTTCAAACTAAACACAACTGCAGGCCAAGACCATTGGGAGAATACTGATGGCAGAGTCTTCTCTTCCCCCAATCGTTTTCATTAAATGGACATGAAAAGCTATTTATAAAGCTTGGGTTGTTTTTGTTAGAGCATTGAGATGAGGGAGAAAGGGAGCAAATTCCATTATTAGCAGCAGCATGAATGGTGGTGGTGGGGTGGTTGGTGAATACTCTCTCCCCCTTTTAGAAATCAATTGCTTATTTCTTTTGCTGATATTTGGGAGTGCTGTCCTGGTCTTACCCATCCCCCACCGTCCATGCCCACTGTCTTCTCTTTATAGGAACTCCTCTGACCCCCTTCTGGGTTTTGACCAGTTGCAGAGTTTTTGAGCCATAGTTTGAATCGCCACTGGGATTCCAGAATGAAAACCTCGTGGAAGCTGTTTAAGGTGTTTCTCCTTTAGACTGGGTCCCAGTCACGGGCTTCCCTCCAGCTGCTTCTTATTTTACAAGCACAGCGTTCTTTAAGATATTGGGGGGTGGGGTGGGTATGAGAAGGGATTGGGAAATCAGTTTGGAAATAGCAAGTTGGGGTTGGGGGAGGATCTACCCTCCTCCCCCTGGACGACCCCAAACACCCCACACAAGAGGGCACCCTATGTGGTCTTGTGAAAAACCCGAAGCCCTGAATGAGTCTTAAAGGGAAATTAGCCCCGGCTGGTAGGTGTCTCGCGGCGGCGTGGAGGGGCGAGGGCTGGTCTGTGTGTGGCTGCCCGGAGGAGCTGACCAATTGGTCATGGTGCTGAAACCTTTGTGGGGAATCGTGGCCAAGTGCACTGACTCTGTGGGAAAACGGCGGCGTGAAGGGATGCCAACAGCTCCTCGCCGGGAAGGGAACCGCCTCAAATTGGGACCATGACAATTCCTGCTAATTTGTAGAGCAGGGAATTGGTGCAAAGTGTCAAGCAGTCACTGCTTGTGCTAAATAGGGCATCAAATTGGCGCGACGGATTCGTGAATGTTGTACGCCTCGCAACCTCTGAACCAGAGCATAACCCCGGGGGGTGGACGGAGAAATATGGCTTCAGGGCAGGGAACGACGGGCCGAGGCTGGGACACCACCCAGACTCGCGCAAGTACGGGGGACGAGACCTACCTGGAAAATAAGAAGATCTGATGAAAGGCTGGAAGGAGCCTTCAAAGTAAGGAAAAGCGAAGGTCTTGGGAGGGAGGCTCTGGAGTAAGGCGGGGGACGTTTCTGGGGGAGAAAGAGGAAGGGAGAAAGGAGGGGATTTGGTTATGTACTTGATTATTGTACAGCAGATTAAGTACATGACATGATTATCACTTCGGCTAGTTTCAAAGTCATCTTCCACAGTGTATTAACAGAGTAAAAATAAATCTTTTCCTAACATTGGCTCATCTATTGAAATTCTTTCCTTTCCCCCCAAAACAGACCTCAGAGTCACATACATCTCCCCACACACACACACACCCCACATACAATTCCCATCCCAGGAAATAACGAGATAGGTAGGACTTGGGAGGGGAAGAAAAGAATTGCAGATCCATAAGGCGATTATCCAATAAACACATCGACTTGGGTTTAAAGAAACCGGCCTCCTAAGAGCAAGGGCAGAAACGCAGACCCCAGGGGCACAAGCTGAGTATCACCAGTGCAGGGAAATGTGCGCTCCCTCCGACTTGCATGTGCTCAAGTTCATTCGAACAGTGCAGCGAGTCTGATGGTTTTTTCCCCCTAAATCTGCTGCACCTCAGGCTCACTTTCCCCGACTTGGGGCCTCGGGGCTCGTGCCTACGTGTGCGCGCTGGTGTGTACGTGGGTACCCGCTCTGTACAGGAAACTGACTCTAGAGGTATCCAGCAAATGCCCCGCACCAGGACCCGCTCTCACCATCTTGCTCTCAACTTACCAGTTCTGGGCGCCGAGGAGAGTATGGCGTTCACCCCAAACTTCAGAAAAGTGGGCTCGCTGGCAGAGGAGACCGTAGTCTGAGGAGAGCCGCCCCGCCGGCTGCCCCGGCCGGGGGAACCCAGATCCGAAGCCCCCGTGTCCGTGAAGGTCACCGAGGCCCCCTGCCTGGGCGGCGACATGCTAGCCGTGGGCATGCTGCGGGGTAGGTAGACGGGGGGCCGGCTGATGCGGATCAGATCCTCCACCAGGAAGCTGGAGTGGCCGGAGAATGCCGTCTGCAGGGACTGGGGCAGCGTCAAGGTGGGTGTGGGGCGCAGGAGGCTGGGGTACCCTGCGGGGGGCGCGAGGAGACCGGGGAACATCATGGTAGGCGCAGGGCGGGTGGAATAACACTTCTTCCAGTGGCCTGAGGGTAAACGCCTCGCTGCCCGCCCCTCCCGCCCCCGCGGTGCCCTCTTTCCTGGGTTTGGCAAACGCCTTCAAGTAACGATTCCACTTGGGCGTCTGCGAGTCCTCCGTGGTCCTCCCTTCGACGTGATGGTTTTATAGGGCCCGCCCGCTAAAGCTCTTTGAAAAGTGACAGCTCTGACAATGAAGTTCAACAAAGTTCTCCACTCGAGCTTCATTCGCCGGGGGCGCTGGGAGCTCTGATTGGCGCAGGGGTGCAATTTATGATTGGATTAGTCTTCATAAGCACGGCCCGCACAATGGGCCGGCAACAAAGGCCGGCGCGCATCAATTCTGCATATCGACCGCCTCTTTGCAATACAGTGTGCCCCCAAAGTTCTTGCTGGAGCTTTTGTTCCGAAGCAACAACCGAGCTAATTAAATGCCTGTTTAGAAGTTTCAGATGACATCTTGCCTCATAGAAAAGGAATTATTTAAAGAATGCACTAAATTTATTTGCAGCTCCCCTGTTGAGACTGGAAAATAAATCAATAAATATTCATAGAAATTCATCTCCAGGCTATTAGTAAAATAACCCTCCCCCACCTTTGGGGGGGGCAATGGAAAATTTCAAGTCAGTGAACATGAAAATATACTCCCTTTTCAGCCTCTAGCCCTATCTATACTCCAGCTGAGGCATAAAGTAGATGTGCAGGGTGGGTTAAATTAACATGAATGGTGTGTGCGTGTGTGGTGGTGCCATTCTAACAACCCAGAGAAACTTGGAAATGGATGCTTTGGAGCTATTGGATGTGTGTCTGTAGGGGTGGGGAGAGGTCTAGGTTTGGGTTATTTTATTTCGGGATATTGGTTGAGCTTCAAAGAGTTGGTTGACACCTGAAGGGTAAAACGAGTCTCCTGCAAACTCCCAGCAAGTTGGCAAACGATTCTAATGACCTTTCTTAGGAGTCTCTGCGAGGAGCGCTCTGCAGCTCGCAAGGAGGAGGCACGGAGGGGAGGATAGCGCTGGGGCCAGGCGCCGGTATTCCACTCGCAGAGGCCTTGCCCGGGTCGAAAGCAGCATCAGGGAAGGCGACCCGAACTCTGTGAGTGCCACTCTGGCTCTTTTCCAACCTCAAGGAGCCCTCGGGAGTTTGCGTTCAAACTCACTGCCCCGACATTTTATATCCTGGCAGCGATTCTGTGAGAGCTGCGCAGTGTTTAACTTGCCCAAGGTCTTGAAGCTCCTTAATTAACTGCAATATACAAACGATTGCAAGGCGAGCCAAGGAGGTTGGTTCACACCAGGAAAGTCTCGCCTTAATTTGGAGCCTCAAACGAGGATCTTCCTAGGGATACTTTCGCTTTCTCCCGGGCTAAGGTTGGGGTGGTGCTGAGCGGTCGTGTTCGGCACCCCCCCCCCGCCCCCCGCTTCTCTGCTCCACGAGATAACAGATGTGTTAAATGTCCCATTCATTTCTTTGGTGTGGCTGAACCTCCCAAAAGAGAAGTGTGCAGCCCCGCCAGGCCGCCCTGATCCTATTAACCATGAACTAACTGTCACCTTCAGCTGGTTTTCCTTTTTGCTTTTTAACACAAAGCTTTCTCAAAAATCTTATTAACCAGCTTTATTTCTCTCGATGGTTTTGTTCAGGGCGTTTTGTGTTGATGATCTCCATGTCGCTGCTTTAACCATTCAGTAAAAGTGCATCTGCGATTTATAGCACATTAAACCAGAAACGGAGCCCGCTAAAGCTCTCCCTTGGTTCAAATTAAAAAGTTATTTAGGGCCGGGCTCTGGAGGCCAGAATTAATGCTTGAAGTGGACGCAAGTGCAGAGTTTCGGAGCCCAGGACTGCCTATGGAGGAGTACAAGGCAGCAGGAGAGAGAACATCAAGCAGGAAACAAATTTTAAATAAGTGGATACTTAAATACGGAAAATGCATTATTCCAGTTAACCACAGGCTCCTAGAAAGGGAAGAGGAAGATCTGTTGAAGAACTTCAAAATTTCCTCTTGAAGTTTCGCAATAAAGTAGGGGAGAAAACTATGTGGACACCTGCGCTTTAACCTTGCCACAAGACAAGGTTTTCCATTGCAATCTCCTCTCCCGCCCATCCGCCACCCCCACCTCCCACC
>JAQZBX010104518.1:0-10943 GCA_029593785.1 Cabassous unicinctus | reverse complement strand
ATAAGATATATAAATGTGTTCAAATATTCATGGGGCATTGTCACAGTGGGTGGAGAGTCACACAATAACAGAGAGAATACTGAATTCCCATACTGGAAAGCTCTGTCACATTCTCTAATGTAGCAGCAACTGTCCCCCAACTGCAGGGGCAATGGCTGATGAAGGAGGATGGCCTATTGATGCGTCCTTGCTATTGATGACTATGCTTGGGAGCCTCTGCTCTTGAAATTGAAAATTAACCTAGTGTTGTGGTGTGCCTAAGAATTGCCTCCTGAGGGCCTCTTTGTTGCTCAAATGTGGCCTCTCTCCAAGCCAAACTCAGCATATAAATGCATTACTTTCCTCCCAATTTGGGACATGAGTCCCGGGGATGAGCCTCCCTGACACCACGGGATAACAATCAAGCACCAACTATCAATTCAACTGGAAAAAGACCTCTAATAAAAGTGGAAAAGGTAAAGACAAATAAGTTTATATGGCGAGGAGACTTCAAAGTGAGTTGGGAGGTCATTTGAAAGGTAACGCTTATACACATCTCAGCAGGATCTCATAGACTGCTAAAGTGGATACTACCTCAAATAGTGGGAATCATGAGGGCTCTGAAGACACCCAGGTCCTCTGGTCAGGAGTTTGGTGCCTCTGGAGTTTGGTGCCTTGCCAGTCGTCCTATTTTGGGGTTTGTACTCCTGAGAGTGACTGAGTTGCACTCAGTTATGGCTTCCCTACACAAGGCTCATCTGTCCCTTCTATTTGAACCTATACATGGTGCTGGAGTTGGTAGGTGTACATCCAAGAGACTTGAATCTTTGGGCTGTCCATGTGCCAGCTGGGCCTTGAGCCTCAGCGGAGTTGCCACACCTACTCTTCAGTTCATTGGACTCACCCAGGACAACAAACAATGAGGTGAATATTGACAACCACCATATCAAGGAAATGAGAGAGCTTACAACTGCAAACAAAAGAGTCCCATCCATTGGCTGTAGAGGATCGAAGACTCTTCTCAATTAGAGTTGGAGTGGACATCACCATCCCAGGAGCCTCAGGATTGGAGAATGAACTATGGACTAGAGTGGACTTACTGGTATTCTACAATAGACTTGTGATTCTAGTAATGGAAGAAATTACTGCATTGATGTGCATGCAGTGGCCACTGGAGACTCTGAAGGCAGGGAGAAGGAAAGACTGTTGTAGTGTGGGGGCTTTTTTGGGACTTGGGAATCATCCTGAATGGCATTGCAATGACAGATATAGGTCATTATATATCTTCCCATAGCCTGCAGAATTGTGTGAGAGTGTTAAACTACAATGTGAACTATGGTTCATGCTCAGTGGCAATGCCCCAGGATGCCTTTTTCAATTACAACCAATGTGCCACACTAATGAAGGATGTTGTTCATGTGGGAGGGTGTGGGAGGTGTGGGGAGCAGAGCATCTGGGAATCCCTATATTTTTTGTGTAACATTTGTGTGATCTAAGTATCTTTAAAAAATAAAAAAAGTACATTAAATAAATAAATAAATAAATAAATAAATAAATAAATAAATAAATAAATAAATAAAATGGAGGCAACCAGCCTTTTTCCAACTTGGACCACTTCAAATTTTTAACTGTACTCAAGATTGTACTTTTGTCATCAAAATTTACTAATAAGTTCCTGAATTTGGTGCCTGACCATGTCTTTCTCCTCCATATTTGGGAAATGGAGCTTCCAACTCCAGCAGGGAATAGCACCCAAGGCATCTTGCCCCATGAGTGGGGAGTGGATAATGGCCTCCACAGCATGGAATATTCTACTCACATATCTTCAATGCAAATTGGCAGTTTCTTCCTTCTTTTTTTCCAAGAATGATGCATCCTATGTCTCCCAAACATGTGATTTAGATAGCTATGGCTGATTACTAACTGCATTACAGGACAAGCTGTCTCTCGGAGCTCCCTATGCTGCCAACTTCTTGTCCACCCCTCTGGATATCTATGGTCAAGTGATTTTTGACAAGGCTGTCAAGCCCACCTAGCTGGGTCAGAACAGTCTATTCAACAAACGGTTCTGGGAGAATAGGATATCCATAGCAAAAATAAAGAAAAAGGACCCTTATTTCACATCTTATAAAAAATTAACTCAAACTGGATCAAAAGCCTAAATATAAAAGCGACAAACATAAAACTTCTAGAAGAAAATGTAGGGAAACATCTTCAAGATTTTGCAGTAGGTGATGGTTTCTTAAACCTTAATCCCAAATCACTAGCAATGAATGAATAAATGAATAAATGGGACCTCCTCAAACTTAAACACTTTTGTGCTTTAAAAGACTTTGTCAAAAGATGAAAAGGCAGCTTACTCAATGGGAGAATATATTTGGAAACCACATATCTGATAAGGATTTGATTTCCATGCTATATAAAGAGGTCATACAACTCAACAATATAAGGGCAAGCAATTTAAAACACTTAAAAATTTTCAAAAAACTAGACAAAAGACACACTTCCAAAGAGGAAAAAGAAATTGTGATAAAACACATGAAAAAATGTTCAATATCACTAGCTACTAATGAAATGAAATAAAAACTAAAATGAGATATCATATCACACTGCATAGAATGCCAGTATTAAAAAACAGAAAACTACAAGTGCTGGAGAAGTTGTAGAGAAATAGAAACACTCTTTCACCTTTCGTGGGAATATAGAATGGTGCAGCCTCTGTGTTAGACAGTTTGGTGGTTCCTCAGGAAGCGAAATATAGAACTGCTATATGATCTAGAAATCCCTCTACTAGAAATATATCAAGAAGAATTGAAAACAGGAATGCAAACAGAGATTTGCACACCTATGTTCATAGTGGCATTATTCACAATTGCAAAAAGATGGAAACAACCCAAGTGTCCATCAATTGATGAGTTGATAAACAAAATGTGGTATATACATATGATGGAATACTATGCTTCTGTAAGAAGAAATGAAATTAGGGCACATGTGACATTATGGTTGAACCTTGAGGACATTATGCTGAGTGAAATAAATCAGACATAAAAAGACAGATATTGCATGGTCTCACTAATATGAAATGATATGAAGAATAAACATATGGAAGTTAAACCTAGGGTATGGGTTACTAGGAGTTGGGATGAGGGCTGAGAAGGAGTCTTGATGCTTAACGCATTTAGATTTTATTTTGCCTTTGGATGGGAAAATAACTTTATTTATACTGAGCCTGGGGGTGGGGCAGGCATGTGGATCTGCTTCTTTGTGTTAGCAGCCTTGGTAACCTTGAGCATATTGAAGCTCACGGTCTTGATCAGGGGCTGGCACTTGCCCACTGTGATGATGTCTTCGATCTGAATGTCCCTGAAGCAGGGGAACAGGTGCACAGACATGTTCTTCTTGTGGAGCTTCTCAAAGGGTTGTATTTGCAGATGTAGTGGAGGTAGTCCCTGCAGATGATGATGGTCCTCTGCATCTTCAGCTTGGTGACCATGCTAGACAAGATACACCCTCGGATGGAGATGTTACCTGTGAAGGGACATTTCTTGTTGATATAGGTGCCTTCGATGGCCTCCTTGGGTATCTTGAAGCCCAGACCGATATTCTTGTAGTAACACAGGAGCTTCTCCTTGACAGTTTCTCCAAGCAGGACCCTCTTCTTGTTTTTGAAGAATGTCAGCTGCTTTTGGTAGGCACACTCAGTCTGAATGTCCACCATATTCCCAGCCACTTGAAAAAAAGCTAGAATTTTTAATTAACATGACTGTAAATGTATGGAAATGTATAGAGTTGATGGAAACACATTATAGTGAGTATAACATGGCAGGTTTATAAACGGGATTGTGGCTGAAAGGGGAAGTTTAAGGACATAAATACCAACTGAAAGGAAGCTAGAGAGAATAATCTAGTGACTGAATATCATAGTGAACACAGTGCTGGATGATAATTGTGCTTAATAGTACCAATACAAGAATACTCTTCTATGAACTAGAATAAATGTATGTCACTATTACAAGGTTGTAAAAATATGCTGATACATGGAAAAATACAATTAATGTAACTTCTGACTCTAGTTAACATCAATATTGTAATATTTTTGCATCAATGTCAAAGAAGTTACTATATTAATGTGAAATGTCAATAATAGGGGGATATGGAATTTCTTTCTTTTGGATTAAGAAAAACATTCAAAAATTGATTAAGGCAATGACTGTACAACTCTGTGATAAAAGTGAGAGCCACTGAGTGTAAATTTTGGATGGATTGTACAAGACATTGGTCTGTATGTCACAGTGAACCATGTGGTAGATGATGGAATGTGGCCGAGAACAAATATGACAGTATTCTCTCATGAATTATACAAATGTAGAGCACTAATACATGGTGTTAAAAATAAGCAGGTGTATGGAAATATATACCAAATGGTAGCTATGGACCATAGCTATTAATAATATTTTGATGATGTTCTTTCATTATCAATAACAAATATTCCACAACAATGCATGGTGTTAGTAGAGGAATGATGTATGTGAGCTCTGCATGTTATGTGTGTTTGTTTTGTATGTTCACAACTTATCCAATTATATATATATATATATATATATATAGAGAGAGAGAGAGAGAGAGAGAGAGAGAGAGAGAGTCAGATTATCTGGCACAAATGCCTGCTGGCTTCACCCAGTGAAGGATGTCAGCCTCCTGAGAAATAGAAGGGTCAACCAAACTCTTATATTGGGAGAACTCCAAAGTAACTATCAAGTAAAAGCTCAGGACAAGACAGATGCCCAGAAAGACAGGAGAAAATCTGCCTCTAGCATTTTCCTTAGGAAGATATTCCTGATAGGAGGGCAGAAAATTAGGTCCTGTCCTCCTTAACTCATTCTATGAGAACAAACTCACCCTCATACCAAAGTCAGACAAAGATAACACAATAAAAGAAAACTACACACCAATACCACTTATGAAAATTGATGCAAAGATCCTTAACACAATACTAGTATACTGAATCCTACAGCATATTAAAATAATTACATGCCATGCTCACATGAGATTTATTCCAGTTATGCAAGGGTGGTTCAGCATAAGAAAAAAAAAATAACATATTATACCACATTAGCAGAATGGAGGAAAATACCTACATGGTTATCTCAAAATGCAGAAAAAGCGTTTGACAGAATACAGCACCCTTTTCTTGATGAAATCATTTCAAACACTAGGAATGGAAGGAAACTTCCTCTCCAAAGAAGATATGCACAGAAAACACATGAAAAGATGCCCAACATTATTATCTCTTAAGGAAATGCAAATCAAAACCAGCAATGAGATACTATTTCACTTCCATTAGAATGGCTACTATTAACAAAAATGGAAAATAAGAAGTGTTGGAGAGGATGCAGAGAAATAGGAAAAATTATTCATTGCTTGTGGCAATGTAAAATATTCCAGCCACTGTGGAAGACAGTTTGGTGCTACCTCAGAAAGCTGGGTATAGAACTACTTTATGACTCAGAATTCCCAGTACTTTTTGCGTATATACCCAAAAGAACTGAAAGCAAGGACTTAAACAGATATTTGCACACTGATGTTCATAGCAGCATTATTCACAAGTTCTAAAAGATGGAAGCAACCCAAGTGTCCATCAATCAATGAATGTATATGTCAAATGTGTTGTATGCATATAATAGAATATTATTCAGCCATGAAAATGAGGTCCTGATACATGCAATAGCATGGATGAACTTTTAAGGCATTATGTTGAGTGAAATAAGCCAGACACAAAAGGACAAATATTGTATGATTTGAAACAATTAGAATAAGCTAACTCATAGAGTCAGAATTGGAATGATGATCATGTTTTGTAACAGATGGTGGAGATGGTAGCACAATATTGTGAACACACAGCACTGAAATATATATCTGAATATTATTAAAAGGAGAAAATTAAGATTGCATATATTTTAAGAGAATTACAAAAATACCACACCAACAATGAAACTTAAATTAAGTCATGGATTTTAGTTTATAGTGCAATTATAAAAATATGCTATCATCAATTGTAACAAATATTCTACACCAATGCAAGATGGTGGTGGAATGGTACATGGGACTTGTGTATTTTATTGTTCTGTAAAGCCACAATTTCTTTAATAAAAAATTAAAATGAAAAGTAATGTTTTAAAAAGGTAAATGGGAAGGGAATCAAAACAGTCCTCTACAAAATAATAATTAAACATAAAAGAAGCCCATATTGGAAAAAATGAGGGAAAAAAATAGTTTTAACATATAGAGAATAAAAATAGCAAAATGTCAGAAGTATGTCCTTCCTTATACTAATCACATTAAATGTAAATAGTTTAAATTCTCTTATTAAAATACAGAGATTGGCAGACTGGATAAAAATGTGGCATGATCATAGTAGATGTTGCCTATGAGTGACTCGCTTTAGATTTTAAAATGCATATGTTAAAAGTGACAAGATTGAAAAAGATATCCCATGAAAATAGTAAAGGAAAGAGAGAAGGATGCCTATACTATTATCAGATAATGCAGATTTTTTAGGTAAAAAGCCATTGCAAGGTACAAAAAAGAACTTATATATTGATTAAAGGGTCAATTCATCAAGAAAATACAATAATTTTAAACTTCCATGCAGCAAATCCCAAACAGAGACCAAAACATATGAAGCAAACATTATAATATTTAATATTTAATAATATTTAAGGGAGAAATAGTACTACAATAATAATTGGAGATTTCAATATGTAACTTTCATTAATGGACCATATATGTAGACAGAAGATGGATAGGGAAATGGAGGACTTGAACACTACAAACCAACTATACTAATAGACACGTATAGACCACTCCACCCAGCAACAGCAGAGTTCACATTCTTGTCAAGTACACATGGAACAGTCTCAAGGATAAGCCAGTTGTTATGCCACAAGTCTCAATAAATATAAAAAGTTTGAAATTATATGAAATATCTTCTCTGACTGCAATGGAAACTTGCAGAAATCAATAACAGAAGGAAAAATGGAAGATTACCAAATATGTGGAAATTTAACACACTATTAAGTAACCAATTGGTCAAAGAAAAAGCCACAAGATCATAAATAAATACTTTGATAAGTATTTAAACCAGGGGTTTTTAACCTTTTTTGTTCCACAGACCCCTTTGCCAGTCAGGTGAAAACCACAGACCCCTTACTAAATCCACACTATACTGTGTATTATTTAATAAATATATCACACCTGCACCAACAGGACTCTAAAAGAATAATTTTTTTTTTTTAATTTCAGTTCAAGCTCACAGACCCCTTGTTAAGAACCCCTGATTTAAATGAAGTAACTACATAATAAAACTCATAGGATGCAGTTAAAGTAGTGCTTAGAGGGAAATTTCAGATTAACACGCTAAACTTCTACCATAAGAAACGGGAAAGAGAAATGTAAATTGAACACAAATTAACATAAGGAAAAATATATATATTAGAATGGAAATAAATGATATAGAGAAAAGAAAACATTAGACCAAATCAATGAAAACAAAGTTGGCTCTTTGAAAAGATCAACAAAATTGTCAAACATTTTGCAAGACTTAGCAAGACTATGAGAGATGACATAAATTAATAAACTTCGGATAACTTAGTAGTGCTGATAGTCATACCTCCAAGACAAGGTTTTACGATCCTTGACACATAACCCTAAAAGGTTAATGTTAGCTGTCACAAAGGTCATATACAGGGTGAATATTTGGTGTCACAAATAAAATATTCAAAGGGCATGTATTCCAATGGTTTACACTCAGTTGCAGAGTCAGAAAGGGAATATTTCAAAATGTATCATAATTGATATAAAGATAGTAGTTGCCAGAGATTCATAAGGGATGGGAGAATGAATGGGTGGGACAGGGCATATTTGAGGTGGTGAGATTCTTCAGTATAATATTGCAAAGACAGACATTACATTACGCATTTGTCAGGGTCTGTGGAACTGTACAGCATAAAGTGTAAACCATATGTAAACTATAGACTTTGTTACTATCAATACTTCAATATTGTGGTTCATCAATTGTGACAAATGTACCATACTAATCTAAGATGTCACTAATGGGAGTAACTATGTATGTGGTTGCAGGGGAGCTTATATGGGAATTCCCTATATTTTGATGTAATTTTTCTGTAAATGTGCATCTAAAACTTCTCTTAAAATAAAGTTATGTAAAATGTGCTGTAAGGCACAAATCTGGTGCAAGGATTTTAAATCTAGTGGAAGCATCACATTACAGATGAATTGAATCCAATATTTCATTTGTATTTTAATAAGTTTAAAGTTTCTTCACAAAGAAAGAAACTTGTATTCTATGTTAGATTGAGGTCACTATGGGTGATGTAGTTGTTACACAAGTTATTAACCATAAGAAGGGTCTTAAGGAAGGCTGGTAGATATATGGTTGAGGTAAGGATGTGCTATGAATAGGACTGGGGTGAATAACACTGAGAGTCTCCTTAGAGATCATCCTAGACCTAGAGAGTGGAGGAGACACATCCAAGGATATTAGAATATGAGTTCCAGAGCTAGTCATAGAAACCAGGTCTCCTGAATTATAATTCAGCTTTCTCCTACACCAGGCTGCCTCCCCAGAGCACAGGCAAAAGTAAGCATTCTTACAAAGAATATAGCCAGTGACTTACATAAACATTTATCCATGGCCATTCTTATAGTATACTAAGCAAGATGGAAAAAGATATGGGCATTTCCAAAAGCGTGACATATATCAATGTACTACCAATTTTGTCTCTGTAGGAGTTGCTGCCACTCTCTTGTCAGAGTTGATAGACAAGATAAACAGCCATTTTTTTCTGAGAGTCATTACCCTTGCCCACTTTTCCAGGTCCCAGAGTTCAACTTAATTCCCCACACATGAATGAGAACACAACAGGTGCATAGATTCTATTTTCCTTTCGGATTTCAGAAAAATCAGAGTCCAGGACATCGGTATGTAAATTAGAAAACTGGGCCATTACTGACCTAGAAATTGAAAAAAATATCAATAAAAATGATGATGATGATGACGACAGGCATTAGAAAATAATAGGAGCAAAATTTCCAAAACAAGTAAAAAATAATGAGAGAGAAAGTGAGAAACAGGAAGTGGTGTACAGCTTTTATTGGGTGATAGCAGATATGATTACAATTCTTAATTTGATAATTGGTAAATAATTACATATGTTGTTTTAAAATTGTAATGACAGCTACTGCTAAAACAAAACAAAACAAAAGACTGTGCCCTCTAAATTGCAATAGGGAACTATAAAATTATTGATTATACAGCAAAAAGGAAAATAAAAAACCAATGAAATGACAAAGGACTCCTAGAAAATAAAAAGCTGATAGAATTAAGACCAACCATATAAATATTACCAAAATAATCATAAATGTTAAAAATGTGTTAATTAAAAGAAAAATATCAGATTGGGTAAAAATTTTGCAACTGCATTCTATCTTCAAGAGGCGTATCTAAAACTCAGACTTAAAAAGAATGAAGGTAATAATTGCTAATATTTAGTTAGGGTTTACTGTATGCAGATACCCTTCTAAGTGCTTTCCATGGATGAATTCTATTAATTCTTAAAATAGTTCCATGAAGTAGGTACAATTATTATTTGCATTTTACGAATTAGAACTCAGAAACAGAATTGCTAAGAAAACTTTTTCAAGGTTGCAAACTATTGAGTGTCAGAATTTGGATTTTAATCCAGGTCCTCTGATTTCAAAATCTATACTCTTACCTACTACATTATACTCCCTCTCAAAGTAATAATGTAAGGAGTAAATGATATAAAGAGAAAATAGAAATAACAATGTTAACATTGGACAAAATTAATTTCATAAAAAAAAGCATTACATAGGATAACAAATTGAATACATAACAATGTTTTAACTCTTCAATAAAGATGTAACTATAAAAATCCTAATGAGACAAGCAGTGGCATTAAAATAAAAAAATAAGTATTAGAAAAATATAAGAGGAAATGTTAAAAATAAAAGTGCCCCTTATTGTTTCTACAATCTTTTTATTTAGATTTTTCTGAATGGATCAATATATAGCCTAAAATATAAATGGAGTAAAATTATATTCAGATATCAGGCAACAGAGTTTAATATATATCTCTTAGATCATCTTTATTTGGTTTATTTATTCAAATCCTCACAATCTGTGCAAGTTTTGTCTATTGTGTTTCTACTCATCTTTTTATTTATTCCATTTTTGCTTTATGTAATTTAATGTCATAATATTTGCTACACAGTGATTCATGACACTTAGAAATTCATTATGGATTATACTTATAGTGAAATATTCCTCCTATATTTTGTTTAAAATGTGTATGCAAATTCAAACTTGTCTGACATCAATATTGTAACTGCAACATTGTTTTCATTGTTATCCATCTTTTGATTTTCATCTTTCTGAATCTCTTTGTTTTATATGTATTTTGTAATTTGAATTTAGAATTTTCTTCAAGTAATATCTCTTCAGAGAGGTATTCCTTGTCAACCAACCGGTCCCTCAAACTATTTATTCCCTTACCCATGCATATTTTCTTTTAAACCAATTGCCACCACCTGAAATTATATCATACGTTGATTTCATACTTGTTTTTTTTGCCTCTCACCCAGGAGAATGTAAGCTCCATGAGGGCAGATACTTTATATGTTTTATTCACTTCCATATCCCTGGTACTTCAAGCACTCCCTTATTGCTTTTATTTAATTTTTAAATGAGTGCACTTCATTGACATCTGCTAATATAAAATATACTTTTATTCTAAAAAGATCTTTAGTCTTCATTCTAATATACAGTTTTACATTGTTATCTATTTTAATACTTCAGTTTTCTATCTTTTGCTATATATTTTTGTAATTTGTTTCAAGTGTGTGTTTGCCTTCCTTCTTTTTTT
>JAQZBX010104517.1:0-10943 GCA_029593785.1 Cabassous unicinctus | reverse complement strand
AGAGTTTTGCACTTTAAATTTAACTCTCTTATCCCTTTTAAGTTCATTTTTATA
Organism: Cabassous unicinctus; assembly: GCA_029593785.1. NCBI lineage: Eukaryota > Metazoa > Chordata > Mammalia > Cingulata > Chlamyphoridae > Cabassous > Cabassous unicinctus. Next base: position 10,889 of record JAQZBX010104517.1, on the reverse strand, counting down.
AAATATGTGATCTCTCTATATATATGTCAAAAGAGAGTGAGAGAGTGAGTTTTTAAAGTAATTGTCTCCCAAAATTGTGGAATCTGGCAAGTCAAAAATCATTAAGGCAGACTAGAGGGCTGGAAATAGAAGTAAGAGTTCTGTCTTGATTTAGAAATCAATAGGGAAGGTCAACAGGCTACAAATTCCAAGAGAAGTAAAAAATGTCGCCTAGAAGCAGAAATTCTTTTTTATTGGAAACCACAGTTCTTGTTCCAGTGCTATTGATCTTCCAGAAATATGATTTCTTCCGGTAGCCATTTTCTTATTCTTTGTTTTTCAAGTGGTCTTAGTTCCAAAGGAAGGATTCATGCACTAGAAGATATAATGATTTACTTGAAATGGATGATGTAGCAGTTTGAGAATATTTATGAATTCCAAAGAGATATAGATTATATTTTTAAAATTATGTGTTCCTTTGGGCATGATACCCATTGATTACAATAAATTCAAATGTTTATATTTAATTGGTTAAATTAAGATTATGGCTTTGATTTGACAACTTCAGTAGGACATGACCCAAGTTGAGTCCCCAGCCCCTTGGTGGGCTATATAAATGGACACTCACTCAAGAAAACACACAGGGGAATATACAGAGGAAGACACAAGATTTCCATAGCAATGTAAGAGGAGGAAACTTTGATCCTGAGGCTTCAAGAGAGCTTATCCTTTTGCATGATAGTTTACAGCTCACTTGTGAAAGAAGAGATCAGCTGATACTAGAAACAAACAAGTCCTATGCCCATCTGCAGCTGAGATCAGTAGCAGGAACCACAGTGCCTTAAGAGGAAGAAGGAAGTCTGAAACCTCACAGAGACAATGAGACATTCTGCTTCAACAAGTGACAACAGACTTCGGTGAGAAATTACTTCTTATGGTACCTTGAATTGGACTCTTTAAGGTGTTGTATATATAAACTTTTACCCCAAATAAATACACTTTATAAAAGCCAACAGATTTCTGGTACTTTGCATCAGCACCTGTTTGGCTGACTAATACAGAATTTGGTTCTGAGAAGTGGGGTAATGCTTGTACAATTACCAGAAATGCTGGGTTGGTTTTTATAAATAGATAAGTGGTGTTTTTTTTAGAGGAATTGTGAGATATTTGAGAGAAAACACCTAGACTGCTTTGAAGAGACTGTTGATAATAATATGGAGCTTAAAGTTATTGCTGTTAAGGTCTTAGAAAGAAATGTTGAAACTATTATTGGAAACCGATGGAAAGGTGATCCGTGTTTCAAAGTCACAGAGAACTTAGCAAGATTTACTCGTGATGTTGTATGGAAGGCAGAATTTGAAAATTATGAACATGGACATTTAGTGAATGATATTTCCAAACTAAAAGTCGAAAATGTAGCCTGCTTCTCATTGCAACTCATAGCAACATTTTAAAGGCAAAGAGATAAGATGATAATTGAATTGCTGGGCACAAAGAAACCCAAAACTGATTTGGAAAATTAGTGCCCCATTTGAGGAATTAACTAAAGTTGAAACTTTCAAGCCAAGATTGTAAATTCAGTTATCCAGGAAAGACTTGTGGAAAGCCTTATTGTCTGATGGCATGGATCCCTGCTACCTGCATGCTAACCCAACAAGCTTTTTGTGACAGCTGTATGAACAAAACCACTGTCAGCCTGCTCTGAAATGGACATGGAGGGGAGACATGGAAGGAAAAATAGCTTTAAGTGGAAAACCATGGAAGCTGAGATCTGGAATTAAGGCATCTCTTTGTGTCAAGAGAAGAACCCTACCTATGTATGCAGAAAAGGTGACTTTGTGCCAGCATTTGAAGAGGTTGGATGTTCCAGTCCACTGTTCAGGGAGAGTTTTGCTGGCCCAAGCTACAGAGAATGTGGAGCAAATTCCCCAAGGTTGGAGAGAATGATGTCAACACCCCAGATCTCTGAGACTTGTGGCCCTGTTCCTCATACATTAGTGAAGGCCATATCACCAACTCACTTTTCTGAGATGGTGGGGCCTGTATGCCAGATATTAGGGAGAATGTTGCTTCCACCTCAGTGTACTAACAGTGTTGACACTGTACCCCAGAGAGGGAGTGTGGGGACACAGAATGCCTGCTTCCCTGTCCCACTAGATAGTTGTGTAGATTGCTGGAAATGGTGGTGTTAAGGTAGCCAGTAACCTGACCCTCTCAGGTGGAACAACCACGAGAAAGATGACAAGATGTCTAACCTGAATTTGCACACATACTGTAGTCACTTATTATTAACTGTACCTGTTCTCATTGTATGCCACAAAAATGTACTGTTCCCTGCTTGTACATGTTCACCCCTCTAGGTAAAACTGTAACCCCCTAAAAGCAGGGCAGGACCTCCCCTGACTGGCTACCATCAGGTTACATAAGTAATTGTGAGTAATAAATGCATAATTGATCCTAGGCTCCCATGTGGTTTCCTGGAATATTGAATTATTTGGTCAGCCTTCACAGGCTTTAACTCCTTCATTAAAATTGGCATAGTCAGCAGGATATTCCAGGGTCTCCTAACAGTGTAAGATCCAGGGATGGCATGGAAATCACAGGGAAGTCTATTGGGGGGAATCATGGGGTGGCCCTCTTCTTCTATGTGGATTGAGCTGGTTCACCTCATAGACACTTGGGGTCCTGTGCATGACTTGGATGCCCCATATATGCCTGCAGTGTTAGTACAGGTAGAGAAGAATGAAGAAGATATCTTCCTGAAAAAAAGAAAGAGCATCGGGCTGTGGCTGCAGCTGCCACTTGTCCCGTGTTAGAAGCCTTGAGAGATTTCTCTGAGAAACAGCTGGCTGCTGAATCCTGTGCATGCCTAGTAGAAGGGGAGCTTAGATTAGAAAGGAATTCACAGACTTTCACCTCTGCCTTAGTGACAGTTCTGTCTGAGCAATTAGATTAAAAAGAGATAGTGATTCAGTTGTACAAACTATAAAAGGATCTTTAAATCATGTTAAACCACATGTTCAAAGGAAGCCTAAATCACAGATACAACACCCCGCACAAGCAGAAGTGCTAAAGAGGGCACTTGTTAATGAAACCATGCTTACAAGAAAATATTCTGCTAAAGAGTTAACTGAGATAAGGAAAACATTCCAGCAGCAACTCTGTAAACACCTTGCCACCTGAATGGTATGACTGTGGTCTAGTGAGGGCCGATAGAAATAAACTGCTGGAAAAGTAGAAAAACTTAGTAACATTAATGTTCTCTATTTTGTTTCCATGCTAATTTTAATTGGGCCTGGAGAGCTATATTGATAAAATTAGTGCTCTTAAAGTTTAGTAACTTTTCAACTGGACAACTCTATGAAAGTAAGAGAAAAAAATAGAAAAATGCTATCAGCTTTCTTATGCTTGCAATTAAAATATATTACAAAAGTAAAAGCCCATAATAGTTGTGTAAACTACAGAAGATTTTAAATAAGATGTTACTTTGACAATGTTTTATGTTTAGTCACTTTTTATTTTAATCAGAATTTTTATCAAGATGTTAAAAGCAACTTTCAGTTTTTGAATCAAAACTTACTCCTGAACTTCAAGCCTGTCTAAAGGTACTCCTGAAGAGTAATCCAGAATACATAAGTGTTTAATGTTGGTGTCTAATCTGCTAAATTAGTGCTTAACTGAATTTATACTGGTCAAGTATTCCTAACTGATTACTGGTTACTAATGAAAATGTTTCCAAGAATGTGCTCGCATATTACAGGCAATTTTGATTCCAGGGGAGATATTAAAAGAAGTAAAAATCAAAGATGTGAAATGATGGAGAGCTTGGAGACAGTCATACCAAAGGAGGAAGAATTATGTAGCAAATTAGTGAGTTTTATGTTTCTGTTGCTGTGTTTTAACATTTTTGTGTTTGTCTTATTGTTCAGTATACATTTTCATACCTCTGGCTGGCAATATTATATTAACAAAAGAAAATTCTTAAAAAAGCTCTATTGCAATGGCCTAAAATTAAATAAGCACTTATATTGTTAAATGAGTATGGATATTAATAAAACAAATTACCTATATGTATTAAATTTTTAAGATGATGAAAATTGTAAGGTTTTGGTTCATGAAATCATTACAAATTCTTTTTAAAAAATGTTTTTGTTTAAATTGAAATTTTTTTTTTTTCATTACAAGACAGAATGAGGGATATAAGACTTAAATGGATATAGAATGGAGTAAAAGGTTTGTGGAAATAAATTCCTAGTCAATACTGATTAAATTTGATAAGTATTTTCAAGGGAATGTGTTTTGTTCTAAGGTAAGAAGGCTGGGTTTTTGGATATATTTTTATTACTAAATTAGAAGTTTACATTAGGATCCACTCATTTTTTTCTTTTCTTTTACATATTTTTTTTTATTTTTTAAAGGTATTTAGTATACATAAATGTTACACAAAAATATAGGGGTTTCTCATATGCCCTGCTTCCTACAGCTTCCACATTTTCCCACATTAACATCTTTCATTAGTGTGGTACATTCATTACAATTGATGAAAACATTTTCGACATTGCCACTAATCAGGGACTATAGTTCACATTATAGTATGCAATCTCTCCTCCATAATTTTGTAGGTTACAGCAAGATATGCATTGGCCTGTATCTGTCACTGTAATGTCTTTCAGGAAAATTTCCAAATCTCCAATATGCCCCAATATTTCACCTATTTCCCTCTTCTTGCCCTCAGAACCTCTAGTGGCCACTGTCTCCACATGAATGATATACTTTCTTCCATTGCTAAAATCAGAATAAGTCTATAGTAGAATACCAGTAAGTCTACCCTAGTCCATAGCTCATTCCCCAATCCTGAGGATTCAGGGATGGAGATGCCCACTCCAACTCTAACTGAGAGAAGGCTTTGATTCCATGGAACTGATGGATGGGACTCTCTTGGTTGCAGTTGTAGACACTCTTGGTTCCTTGGTTTGGTCATTGTTCATCATCATCTCCTTGTTAGTTGTCCTGGGTGAGTCCAATGTACTGGAGAGTAGGTGTTTCAACTCCATTGAATTTCAGAGCCCAGCTGGCACATGGACAGCCCAAAGATTCAAGTCTCCTGGACATACACCTACCAACTCGAGCACCAACTATAGGTTTCAATAAAAGGGACAGAAGAGGCAGATGTAAAGAAGTCACATATGAGTCGAACTCTGTCACACTCAAAAGCACAAACTCCAAAGTAGGGCCCACTGGCAAGGTACCAAACTCCAGAGTTATCTGCCATGACTGTAAGTCCTGGGGATCTCCAGAGCACTCAGGATCCCGACTCTTTGGGGTTGTATCTACCTTGGCCATCTCTAAGATTCTACTGAGACATAAATAAGTGTTACCTCTCTGATGACCTTCCAGCTCACTTTGAAGTCTCTTTGCCATATACACTTATTTGTCTTTACCTTTTCCCCCTTTTACTCAAGGTCTTTTTCCAGTTGTATCACCAGCCAGTGCTTGGTAGTAATCTGTCAGTGCCAGTGATGCTCACCTCCAGGAGTCATGTCCCATGCTGGGGGGAATGTAAGGAATTTATATACTTAATTTGCCTTAGACAGAGGCTACATTTGAACAACAAGGAGGCTTTCAGGAGGCAACTCTTAGGCACTCTCCAAGACTAGACTAAGTTGCAAATTCAAGAGCAAAAGGCTTGCAATCATAGTCATCAAAATCAAGGGCCCGTCAATGAACCATCCTTCACTAGTCATTGCCCCTGCACTTAGGAGATTGTTGCTGTTCCATTAGAGAATGTGGTAGAGCTCCCCAGGATGAGAATTTAATAATGGTTCAGTTGTGTGAATTTCCAACTGTGGCAATGCTTCATGAACATTTGAACATATTCATATGCCTTGTATGTATGCCCAGGTGAAATTCCTCCCATGTATCCCCCATCACTGAGATCCCACCACATTGATTCTTCCCTGCCATACTTGTAACCATTCTGTGTCTCAAAACCTCTTTAGAAATGAAGCCAAGAATATTGCCAAATTCAATCAATAGGAAAATGAAAAAATAATGATAGGTTTAAACATAAGAAATAAAATACATAATAATTTAGAGAAACTAATACTAAAATAAAGTAAAAAAGATTGCAGTATTAAAAAAATGAAACACATCAAAAATAAGATAAAATAAAATAAATTATTTTTTAACGTTTTTCCTTTCATCACTGTAATATCAGTTCTCCAGTATGTACAGTGACATTTTCTTCTATTTCTTCCCCAGGGCTTATTTTTTCTAATATTGTTTTCAAAGAAGTTTTAGGTCACAGTAAGATCACATTCAGAATATAGGGGACTCCCATGTGCCCAACATCCTCCGCCTCTTCCCCCTTCCCTATTAATAATCTTTATACATGTGGATGGTGCATTTATTACAACTGAGGTATAAATATTGAAACAAAGCTACCAACCATGGTCAAGGTTAACATTACGGTTTACATTTTACACCATAAAATTTTATAATTTTTTGATGAAATTTAACATGGCCTTTATCCATCATTCCATGAGCATGCAGAACACTTCCATTGCCCCGAATACTCCCTTGTCAAAATCTTCTATTCCTCTCTCCCTCTGCTGTCAGGGCGCATGGAGACCACCAGGCTTCACTCCTTGAAGTAAAAGATTCTTGGATACTTGCAACAATGTAGAGGGCTGGACACATTAGTCTGTCCTCCTCTATTAGGAAATGCCCATGCTTTTGAGAGACATATCCCCTCCGTTTGTAAACATACTGGATCTCCTCAGAATGGGAGTCCAACTTCTTCCCACTCATTATGTGGGCCTCACTCCATTGATACAGCACACTATGACAAAATGATCAGTAGCACATTCTTTAGAAGACAGTCCCAGGTGTTCTCTGTCCAAAATAGCCCCCCATTCAACACCCTAAACTAGTAACATTTCCTTGTCATATTGTCAACAGAGATTTCTCAATATTTCAGTATCACCCACATACCCACCTATCCCCAAGGTTCACCTATTACATCCCCAAACCCTCCTCACAGTTCCTAGGACCATCCAACCCATACTCCCAACTCTAACCTTTCTCAAGCTTGCACCGCCTAACCCAATAGCATCCCTACATCCCTTTCATATGTCTTCATTGCACAACTACTCACTTCCAATTTACATAGATTTTGCCTGTATGGGCATTGTCTCACAACCTTCTTATTCCTTCCTATTTCCTGTAAACCTGTCTTCCCGACTCTAGCTCACTGAGTTTGCTCGATTTGCTTAATTCATATCAGAAAGGCCATGTAATATTTGTCCTTTAATGCCTGGCTTGCTTCACTCAACACAAGGTCCTCAAGATTCATCCATGTTATCCCATGTGTTCATACTGTATTACTTCTTAAAGCTGAGTAATATTACATTGTAAATATATAATATATTTTGTTTATCCATTCATCTGTTGATGGGCACCTAGGTTGATTGCAACTTTTGGCAATAGTGAATAAGGCCGCTAGATGTTTGGTGTGCATAAATCTGTTCATGTGCTTGCTTTCAGTTCTTCTGGGTATATACACAACAGTGGAATTGCTGGAAAATACAGCAGATCTATATTTAGTTTTTTGAGGAACCGCCAATCTGTCCTCCACAATGGCTGGGCAATTCTACATTTCCACCAGCAGTGGATTAGGGTTCTTAAACTTCCACATCCTCCCCAACACTTGCAGACCTCTGTTTTTTAAATGGCTGCCAATCTAATGGGTGTAATATGGTATCTCATAGTAGTTTTGACTTGCATTTCCCTAATAGTTTAGTGATGCTGAGCTTCTTTTCATGTGTTTTTAGCCATTTGTATTTCTTCTTTGGAGATGTGTCTGTTAAAATCGCTTGCCCATTTTTTAAATGGGTTGTTTGTCTTTTTATTTTTAATGTATAGGATTTCTTTATATATGCTGGATATTGGGATCCTGTCGGATATATGCTTACAGATATTTTCTCCCATTGGGTAGGCTGTCTTTTCACTTTCTTGTCAAGCTCCTTTAAGGTGCAAAAGTTTAAATTTGAGGAGGTAACATTTAGCTATTTTTTCTTTCACTGCTCGTGGTTTGGATGTGAAGTTCATGAAGTCATTTCCTATTGCAAGGTCCTGTAGATGCATCCCAAAATTGACTATCAAGATTTTTATGGTTTTGGCTCTTATATTTAGATCTTTGATGCATCTTGAGTTGATTTTTGTATAAGGTGTGAGCTAGTGTTCCTCTTTCATTCTTTTGGATATGGATATCAAGTTCTCCAAGCATGATTTGTTGAAGAGGGCATTCTCTCTCACTTGAGTGGGCTTGGTGGCCTTGTCTGTATATGTGAGGATCTATGACAGAGCTCAATATTAGAGTCCATTGGTCAGTATATCTATCCTTGTGTCAATACCTTGCCGTTTTGAGCACTGCAGCTTTGTAGTATGCTTTAAAGTCAGGTAGTGTGATTCCTCACATTTCATTTTTCTTTTTCAATATGTCTTTTTCTATTAAGGGCCTCTTGGCCTTCCAAATAAATTTCATCATTAGCTTTTCCAATTCAGAAAAAAAAATGTTGTCTTGATTTTATTGGGATTGCATTAAATCTGTAGATTAGATTGGGTAGGACAGACATTGTAATAATGTTTAGTCTTCCCATCCATGAACAGGGAATGTTCTTCCATTTGCTTAAGTCTTCCTTGATTTCTTTTACCAGTGCTGTGCAGTGTTCTGTGTAAAAGTCATTTAAATCTTTATAAGTTTATTCCTAGCTATTTGAGTTTTTAGTTACTATTGTAAATGGTATTTTTTTCTTGATTTCCTCTTCAGATTACTTGTTATTGGTGTACAGAAATGTTACTGATTTTTGAGCATTGATCTTATTGCCTGTGACTTCACTGAACTCATTTATAAGCTCTAGATGCTTTGTTGTAGATTTCTCAGGGCTTCTATATATAGGATCATGTCATCTGCAAATAGTGAAAATTTTACTTCTTCCTTTCCAATTTGGAGCCTTTTATATATTTTTCTTGCTTTAGTGCTCAAGAAAATACTTCGAAGAAAAAGCTGAACAGGAGCAGTGATAGTGGGCATCCTTGTCTTGTTCCCAATCTTAGAGGGAAAGCTTTTAGGATTTCACCATTGTATATGATGTTAGCTGTGGATTTTTCATATATATACTTTTTCATGTTCAGAAAGTTTCCTTCTATTCCTATCTTCTGCAGTGTGTTTTATCAGGAAAGGATGCTGTATTTTGTCAAATGATTTTTCTGCATCTATAAAGATGATCTTGTGATTTTTTCTTTTGATCTGTTTATGTTGTGTATTACATTGTTTGATATTCTTAAGTTGAAATATGCTTGCATACCTGAGATGAAACCCTCTTGGTAATGGTGTATAATTCTTTTGATGTGTTGTTGAATCAAATAGCCAGTAATTTGTTGAGAATTTTAGCATCTCACATCATCATAGAGATTGGTCTTTAATTTTCCTTTCTTGCAGCATCTTTAATTTTGGTATTAGGGTAAAGTTGGCATCATTGAATGAGTTAGGTATTGTTCCTTCTACTTCTGTATTTTTGGAAAGATTAAGCAGGAAAGAATGTTTGGTAAATTCACCTGTGAAGCAATCTGGTCCTGAGCACTTTCTAGTTGGGAGTATTTTGATGTCTAACTCAATCTCATTACTTGTGATTTATCTGTTGAGTTCATCAATTTTTTCTTTTGTCAATGTAGGCTGCTTGTGTGTTTCTAGGAATTTATCCATTTCCTCTTATTTATCCTTCTTGTTGGCATGTAATTTTTCAAATTATCCTCTTATAATAGTCTTTATTTTTGTGGTGTTGCTGGTGATATCCCTTTCTTCATTTCTTATTTGTGTATTTTCATCTTCTCTCTTTGTTCCTATGTTAGTATAGTTAAAGTTTTTTTTTTTTTAATTTTATTGATCTCAAAGAATCATCTTTTGATTTTGCTTATTTTTTCTTGTGCTTTCTTATTTTCTATTTCATTTATTTCTGTTCTAATCATTGATATTTTTTCTTTCAACTTCCTTTTGTGTTGGTTTGTTATTCATTTTCTAATTCCTCCATTTGTGCAGTTAGGTCTTCGATTTTCGCTCTTTATTCTTTTATATATATGAAAGAACTATGGCTATGAATTTCACTCCCAGTACATCTTTTGCTGCATCCCATGGATTTTGATATGTTGTGTTGTCATTTTCATTCATTTCAAGATAGTTAATGATTTCTTTTGAAATTTCCTCCTTGACTCACTGTTTAAAAGTGTTTTGTTTAACTTCCATATCTTTGCGCCTACTCTGGTTTTCTGGCTCTTAATGATTTCCAGCTTCATTTGACTGAGGTCAGAGAAATTAATCTGTATAATTTCAGTCTTTCTGAGTTGATTGAGAATTTTTCTCTAGCCTAGCATGTGGTCTATCTTGGAGAATGTTCCATGTGCACTCGAGAAGAATGTATATCCTGTTGTATTCCTGTGTAGTGTTCTGTATATGTTTATTAGGCCCAGATCCTCTAATGTATAATTCAGAGTCTTTGTTTCTTTATTGATTCTCTGTTGAGATATTCTGACTAATGGTGATAATGGTGTTGATGTCCCCCACTATAATTGTAGAGATATCACTTCTCCACTTCGCTTTTCCTGTGCTTGTCTCATATATTTTAGGCATCCTGGATAGGTTCATAAATGTTTATGATTGCTCATTCTTCTTGAAAGATTACCACTTTTATTGATATATAGTGTCTGGCTTTGTCTCTTACTGTAGCTTTGCATTTACAATCTATTTTTTCTGATATTAGTTCAGCAACTTCCACACTTCTTTGGTTATTGTTTGCTTGTAAAACTCTTTTCCAGCCATTCACTTTCAGCCACCTTTAATCCCTGAGTCTGTG
>JAQZBX010104516.1:0-10943 GCA_029593785.1 Cabassous unicinctus | reverse complement strand
TTTTCCAGTGGTTTAATTTTATTAGCTTCTATCATCCCACAGCCTTATCATTATGTAAGCCGTAGGAGGTTTATAAAGTTGCTGTTGGAACTGAATGGTTAATATCCACAGCTGGAGTTGAAGAGCTAAAGTTTCAAGAGCAACAGAATAAGACTACACAAAGACCATACATGAAGGGGAATTATTTTTCCCTTTTGATGAGCCCATTTTAAAGCTTTCATCACTAACTTCCATTTTTCCAAGTTTAAAATATCCTGCCCTTGTGGCTGAAACCAATAACAATATTTCTGTACAAGAGAAAAAAGGTCCTCAAAAGCTGAGGATTTAATAGTTACACTGGTGCTTTTAAACAAAGTTTTTAACACTCTAGAGTACTCTTCAAAGTTTGACTGCTGATTACCCATTACCCTGATGATTCCAAGGATGGAGCTTACCTTTTCTCTTTTCTTTTTCTTTAAAACTGCTCTCAGGAGCTCCTTGGTGTGGGCACTGACTGAAAGAAAGGTTTCATTTTCAGAGCCCCACTTTGGGCACCATATGTTGGTGTTCAGGAACTGGGTCAGTGAAAACGGTGCCACGGATGAGAAAGAAAGAGACAAATAGAAGAAAAAACTGGGATCAGGGGACCCTCCATCTGATATGGAGAGAAGAGCCCAGCCACCTCACAAAGTGTGGCTTTTATTTTGGTTTTAGAACAAAGAAAATACATGTGAGCATGTGCAAGGGTAATAGATACTTGACAGTTACATCTTACTGCAATCAACAAGTCTTAAAGGTCAATGGCTCAATTCTTTTATACATTTCTGCAATTCACAGGCATAATCTCGGATGTTTCCCCACCCAGCTCCTATTAGCATGAGACTGGAGGGCTTGTTTATTACATTCCAAGGTGACCTTTCTGTCAGTAGTCATGGTCTTTAATTGAAACTCCGTCAAGAAAATATTTGGAAATCACACATCCAGCAAGGGCCTAATAACCATGATGTACAAAGAGATCCTCCAACTCAACAATAAGAAGAAAAGTGACCCAACTTTAAAAATGAGCAAAAGACCTGAATAGACACTCTTCTAAAGAAGTACAAATGGCAAAAAACACATGAAAGAAAGGTTCAACATCACTAGCTATTAGTGAAATGCAAATCAAAGTTTAATGAGGTATCATTTCACACTTACTAGAATGATCACTATTAACAAAACAGAAAACTACAAGTTTTGGAGAGGATATGGAGAGGTAAGAATGTTTATTCATTTTAAAGGGAATGTAGAATTGTACAGCCACTGTGGACATCTGTTTGGCATTTCCTAAGGAATTTAGATATAGAATTCCCATGTCACCCAGCGATAATGGTACTAGGCATCTACCCAGAAGAACTGAGAGCAGTGACAATAACAAACAGCCACATACTGATGTTCGTAGTGACAGTATTCATTATTGCCAAAAGATGGAAACAACTCACGTGTCCATCAACTGACTATTGGATAAACAAACTGGTATATTCACATGATAGATTATTATTCAGCTATAAGAAGAAATGAAGTCATGAAGCATATGTCAACATGAATGAAACTAGAGGACACTATGTTGAGTGAAGCAAGCCAGGCACAAAACTGCAAATATTGTATCATTTCAGTATTATGAACTAAATATAATGAGCAGACTCATGGAGCTAATAGCTAGAATATGTCACCAGAGATTAGAATGGGGTTAGAGAATAGAAAGCTGAGGTTTAAACTGTACAGAATTGGTAGAAAGTTGTTTGTAAATATTTTGAAATGAATAGAATTGGTGAAAGCACACCATAGGATTTGTAATTAGTAGTTTTAACATATGTGTATGATAGTAGTCTGTGGTTTTTTGTGTTTTTTTGTTTTGTTTTTATTTTTTGGAGTAATGAAAATGCTCTAATATTGATTGAAGTGATGAGTGCACAACCAGGTGATTATACTAAATTTCATTGTACACTTTAGATAAATTATATGGTTCTTTTAACAAGAAAAATAATAGGGTCAGCTGGGGGAAATACACCAGATGTAAGATATGAACTATAGATACTAGTAATATTCTAACAATGCTATTTCAAAGATTTTTAACAAAAGTTTCAAAATAATGCAACGTGTTTGTGGTGGGGTGATGTATGGTATCCCTGTATGATGTTATGCATGTTTGTTTTCTAAGTTCACAACTTTTACTATATACTTATTTTTATATATTTTCATCAATGAATGATATACTTCAATAAATCGTTTTTAAAATGAAAAAGATATCTTCTTCTCACATCCAGAATACATTCATTTCATCACAACATCCTAAGGTCTTAAGTCATTTCAGAAACATTGCTAAATACAATGTTTCCTCAAAATTGGCTATATGTGTGGCCAGTTTCTAATAACACAATCATCATTTCTTTCTAGGGCCTGATCAGAATTGCCATTAACATCCAAATTTCTAAGAAAAGTCTTTGATAGCAATCTAGGATTTTTCTATCAAGCACCTTACTATTCTTCCAATCTCAATCCAGTACCCAAATCCAAACTGATTTAGGTAATTGTAATGGCAGCACCCCACCCTTCATACCAAAGAAACTATTAGTTCCCTTGATATCAAAGTAAATATGCAATGGGATATAGTGAGAATTTATTGTCTCATGGTTTTGAGGTTAGAATTCTAAAATAAGGTACCATCCAGGCAATGTTTTCCCCCAGAAGACTTTAGCATTGTGGGCTTTTTGCCACATTACAGTGTACATGGAGACCTCTCCTGGCTTCATGTATGTGGCTTCACCTATCTGATTCTGGTTTCCATTACCTTTTAGATTCTGGCTTCTCCCTGTGACTTTCTCTTTCTCCATTACCTCTCCTAAAAGGCCTTCAGTAAGATGATTAAGACCCATCCTGATTTAGCTGGGCCATATATTAAGTGAAGAAAACTCACTGAAAGTCTTATTTACTACAGTTTACACCCACAGGAATGAATTAAGATTAAGATCATGTTCTTCTGGGGTACATATTTCCATGCCACCTTATTTGTATTTCTTCCAAAATTCAAAAAGACCCATTTGAAGTTTTACCTCTTTTTTTATTCTGGTAAAGGCAAAATGTAACAGCTTGTCATTCATAATAGAAGGGATATCACAACATGTCCCACAACAGTGGCTGCAGAGAATTTCACTGAGATGGAAGGTCCCTGAATATTTGTCAGGTTCATTTCCATCTCTCTGAAGTGCAATTTTCTTACCAATCACTCCAGACCAGTTACCGATTCTTGCTTAATAAGTGCAATTGACATAATGTCATCAATTCAAAGTATGAGGTTTTGTCTTATCTAAAGGAAAGGCAATCAATGTCAGTGATGAAGAGATTTTTATATAGGGCTGTAGAGTTGATGTATCCCTGAAGTATGAAGTGAAATTGTATTGCTGGCCATCTAAGCTAAAAGAAAACTATTTCTGGTGTTTTATACTAAGTATCAAGAAGAAAAGCAAGTACCATAGAAATATTGGCATTAGAGGAAAAAGGGAATGTGTTAAAGTGCTCAAGGAATGATATCAGATGAGAACAGAATCTAGTTGGATTTTCATCACATGGATAACTTTAAGATAATCCAGAGTTATTCTCCAAGATCCATCTGTTTTCCACATTGGCCAAATAGGAAAGTTTAAGGGAGATACATATGGAATAATTACCACCACCTACTTTAAATCCTTCATGGTGTGCCTAAACTCTGCAATTTCTTCTGGAATATGGTATTGCCTTTGATTTACTATATTCCTAGTTATAGGCAGTGCTAGTGATTAACAGTTGGCATTTCCTATGATAATAGCCTTCACCCCACAGGTCATGGAACCAATGTTGATATTCTGCCAGTTGCTAAGGATGTCTATTCCAATTATGCATTCCAGGACTGGAGAAATACCAACAGGAAGGGTACACAGACACACTGAACCACAGTGGGACAGATTTGAGCTAAGCTCATTGATCACCTGACCTCCATTTAACTCTTATCTGAGTGTTAGACCGCGGAGACATTTGTGTCCCTGGAATTAGTACTGGTGTGGAGCCAGTGTTCAAATATCAGCAAAAACTCTGTTTCCTTCTATGGAAAGCATAGGCACCCTAAGTAAATGTCATAGCTATCTTTGGGGAAGGCTCAGAGAAAGGTTAACAGTACACATTTTTGTCAGTGTAGTAGGGTAGTTTCTTAAGGGAATCCAATCTACCTTTCATTTGAGAGTTACTGGGTCTGTAAATTGTCTCAAGTTTGGAAGTTGATTAAGAGACTGTGACACTTGGTTTTTGTGATTGAAATTAGACATCTGTTCACTTACCCTAGAACTCTTACATTTATACAAATCAAGTGAGAATTTAGTAGACTGTTCATTAATTTTGCTTTTAAGTACCTTATGATCAAATAGTCAATGCATAGGTCTCTACCAATCAGACTACTGTGATTAGTGCTTTGACTCTGCTGTGCATTATAACTATGCTCACCTTTTCTTTTAGTCACTGCTACTTGACCACTGTCACCCCAAGTTCGAATTATTACCTTTGATTTAAGTATTACAGCTCAATGGCAGCAGTCCCCACTTCAATATCTGTTCTACAGAAGAACAACCACAAAGTTCTACAAAGGTGCTGAGTCTCTCCTCAAAACATTATTTCATTTCCTTATTAATTTTGTTTGGTTATTTTGTCAGCTTCACTTTTGAAGAAGTTTTGGATCACAGAAGGGTTACAAATGTGGCAGGGAAGGATCATTGGTACAGGGTGACAGTGATGGGGGATGAATGGGAGAAGGTTCATAATCGGCATACATATAAGGCATATGAATGACTTCAAGTGTTCCTGGGGAATTGTCCCAATGGGTGGAGATCCACACAATAAATGAAATAATATTGAATTCCCATCCTGGAGAATTCTGCCACATTTTTTAATGGAACAGCAAGAATCAACTGAGTACAGGTACAAGGACTATTGAAGGGGGATGGGCAATTGATGGGCCCTTGATATTGATGACTTTACTTATAAACCTTTCCTTTTGAAATTAATACTTATCTTAGTATTATAGGTTGCCTAAGAATTATCTCCAGAATGCCTCCTTATTGCCCAAACATGGCCTCTCTCTAAGTCAAACTCAGCATATAAATACATTACCTTCCCCCTGGCATTGGACATGACTCCCAGGGATAAGCTTCCCTGTTATCAAGTGATTACTACCAAACACCAACTACCAATACAACTGGAAAAAGACCTTGACCAAAAGGGGGAAAGGGTAAAGACAAAAGAGTTTATATGGATAAGAGACTTCAAAGTGAGTCAGGAGTTCATTCCAGAGGTTACACTTATTCACATCTCAGCAGGATCTCATAGACTGCCAAAGTAACTATTGCCTCAAATAGCAGGTCTCCTGAGGGCTCTGGAGACATCCAGATATTATAGGCACGTCACACAACTCAGGAGTTTGGTGCCCTGCCAGTGTGCACCACTTTGGAATTTATGCTTCCCAGTGTGACAGATTTAGACTCAGTTGTGGTTTCCCTATACATTCTATTTGAACCCTCCTGCCCCTTCTATTTGAACCTATAGTTAGTAGTAGAATTGATAGGATTATGTTCAAGAGACTTAAATCTTTGATCATTCCTTCTGTCAGTTCTGCCCTGAATCCCAACAGAGTTGCAGCACCTACTCTCCAGGTCATTGGCCTCACCCAAGACAATGAACAAGGAAATATGGACAATGACCATTCCAGAACTGGAGAAATACCAACAGGAATGGTTGTATACACAGAGAGAGTCTACAATTGCAAGCAAGGTAGTCCCATCCATCTTCCCAAAGGAATCTAAGCGCCCTCTCAATTTGAGTTGGAGTAGCCATCTCCATCCCCAAATCCTAAGGATTGGGGAATGAAAAATGGGCTAGAGCAGACTTACTGTTATTCTACTATAGACGTATTGTGATCTAACAATGTGAGAACTTTTATCATTGATTCATAATCAGGGGCCACTGGAGTTTCTGAGGGGAGAGAGAGGGCAAAATAGATGTATTATACGGACATTTTTGGAACATTGGAATTATCCTGAATGACATTGTAATGACAGGTACACACCATTATATACCTTGTCATAAGTTACAAAATTGTGTAGGAAAGAGTTTAAACTACAATGTAAACTATAATCCAGACTTAGTGGCAATGCTCCAATATGTGTTCAACAATTGTAACAAATGTACCACATTAATGAAGGATGTTAATATGAGAAAGTGTGGGAGTGGTAGGGAGTGGGCCATATGGGAATCCCCTACATTTTTTATGTAACATTTATGTAATCTAAGTATCTTTAAAAAATAAACTAAAGACAGTATTAAAAGTATTAAAGACATGGTGAAAGATGTTTCTTCTGTTAAGTCCTTGCATGGATTAGCTCATCTTGCCTGACAAATCCAAGATAAAATTCTAATCTCCATTTCCCTTTGGATGCCTTGTTCTACATAGTATCAAGGCAGTTCTGGAATCTCAACTTTATTTAGTGTAGGCCAACTTTTGGTCCATGTTTCAGGCCATCAAGATAGGTCCCTTCTAACTCCTTGAACTATAAGTTTGAAACTAGAATTTCTACTTATTGGGCCCATATTAATCAGTGCAGATTTATACTAATTTATATAACTTCTAATATTATCCCTCCCCTTAATATCAATTCTCACATTACAGTAATCAGGGGATAAAGTGTGGGAATTGATATTAAGGGTGTGGGATATTTGTAGAAGGAACATATTTCCCTGATTTTTTTCTATATAAAGTGTAAAAATCATGCAATACTTTTGGAATATAGCACACATCCTCATGTGGTAGACATTGTTCCTCATGTTTGTGGTCTGCCTGTTCTTTATCTCACTAAAAGTTCATAATTAAAGAGAGGTGGTAGGGTTGGTGCTGAGGAAAATTAGCAGTATCTTTCAAGTCAACTGCCTCCATTAGAATTTTTTTACATCAGGCAAAGCAGGGCTAAACTTCTCAGATGGACATTGAAGAACTGCTTTCTGTGGCAAAAGAGGACTCAGGAGAATTTAGAGGTTCAATTTCAGCAACTTCATCATTTGCCATATGTACCCATTTCAACGAAAAGAATCCCATTCTTTCCCAATCAATGCCTTCATTTTAACAGCAGATTCCCTGCAAATTTTGGAGTTGAATTTGCCTTGTCATTCTGCTACTTGTATGATGAAACCCTGTGTTTGGCTTTCATATATCTCAATATTATGGCTAAAAGATATAAAGCCTTATTTTAAAGCACACACAGAATCTTTCATGTCATTTATGTGCCAGTTAACCAGGGAATTTGAGGTCACCCTTTTATTTCAGCAAATCATTTAGTGTATTTAAGACAAACAGCCAATCTCATTATAGTCATTAGCTAAAGAAAAATCATATAAGGTATCAAATACCCATCCACCCAGAACCTTGGCTTTTATAGATCATTCTTTATGAGTGTCAAATGTTGATACTTTACTTATCTCTATTGCCAGATCATGACAATGTTCATGGACACTCAGTGCCTTCTTTATGATTGGAAATAGACTCATATATAGGTTCTTTAAATCTAATTCAATTAAAGAATCAATTTCAAAATGCACAGAACCATTTTGGAAAATTTATCCTTAAAATTCTGTTCTTTTAGAAACACTCTTGGTATCAAGATCTGTATCAGTCTGGGTTTTCCAGAGAAGCAAAATTAAAGATGTGTGTGTAAAATTATTACAAGGAACTGGCTCATTAGATTGTGGGTGCTGCTGAGTCCAATTTCCACAGGGAAAGCTGCAGGCTGGAAATTTTGGTAAGCACTAATATTGAAGTATTGAGGTAGAAATTGTCTTGACCTCGGGAACCTTCAGTTCTTGCTGCTACATCTTCCAAATGATTGAACTAGGCTTACTCATATCATGGAGGGTAACTACCTTTACTTAAGATCAATTTATTATTGGGGTTAATCTCATCTTTGAAATAACTCCACAGTAACAACTAGGCCAGTATTGGTTCAAATAACCAGATAACAAAAGCTAGATAATTGACACATAAAATTAACTATCACAATGAAGTTCAACAAATTTCTTAACCTTAAATGATTTTTTCTATATTTATATAATATTAATATAGTACATTTATTGAAGAGATTAATATGAGAAAGAAATATAAATAAAAATATATCACAGGTAGTACATTGAGTAGATTCTGTTGCACACTAAACATTTTATCAAAATTCATGATGAAGATAATGATCATAAGATGAAGGTGAAATTAAGTGACAGAGTAAGAAAATTTTGGAGGTGATAAGATTTTAGTGGTAATGTAGTATTTTCCTCTTCCAAAGGAAGGAAATGGATTTTTTATTTCTAAGACCTATTCTAATATCTCATTTGAAATTTATTCCTATTTGAGTTAAGTTGCCTCCCAATTACACAATCTGAATACATAACTTTCTTTACAGTAGATCTTGTGGCATAATAGAGGTTTATAATGTTCATCAATACCTGGGTTTCTTATCATTTCCCAATGCTCAATAAAATGATGTTTCTCAATCTTCCTTACAATTGTGTTGGGCACTATGTGATTCGGTTCTGGTAGTTGGAATGTGGACAGAATTGATGAATCCCCTTCCAGGCATGGCCCATAGACAATGTCCATGGATGTCTTTAGCCCTCATTTCAGCTTCTAGAATGACTTTTATGTTTCAGATGTTGTTACTACAAGATAGAAGAAATATGGGTCTATATGTTAACTCTTTGAGGAAAAACATCCAGGAGCACACAGGTTTCAATCAATTGTAAAATGAGAAAGTAATAAACTTTTTTACATCATTGAGATTTGGTGATTCAATTACAGAAACTATTGACTATTATGATTAAAGCACATGCCATTTTGATTTGTGAAAAAATTACATAATCTCATTTGCCCCATATTTCTCTGCTAAGTACATCTAAAACATGTATAAATAATAAAGCAGACAATCATGGAGAAATCTGAAGGATTGGGAATAAATTAGAATGAGTAGAAATTCCAATATTATCACCTGTGGCAAAAAGTGGCCCATTCTCAGTATCTACTGGCTCTCCAACTGGTGACTGAAGATGCCAAATAAACAATTTTCCTCTCATGCACTAGCAGAGAAGAAATGGAAAATACACATCAGGTGATCTTCATTCCCTAATGAAGGAAAACTAAGACAATTTGTCTCTACCCTATCTAATGCTAAATAATTGTTAATGGTAGTACTAGAAACAGAAAATGAATGATAACAGAAGAGGGCTTAGAATTTCAGAAAGACAGTATATGATAAAAATAGATAAATTCTAGATGCATTATGTATACCCATTTTAATGTTATTTATTTATTTTATCTATACTCTGTGTGTTTCTTAATAATATTTGATGATAGAAGCAAAATTTTAATAAATACTGTGCTGCTAAAATTTGGTGTTCAAGGTATGTGAAAGCAATATGTGACAATTTTATTAAAATTTGAGGAGTTAAAGAAATCTAAAGAGTTGTTATTTATTGCACATAAAGTGGTAAGAAGCAGATACCAGTTACATATGTGTATTATAATATCTAGAACAATGATTAAGAACATCATAAAAATGATATATTTAATACAGTATAAATAAATAAAAATGGAATTATATAAATATGTCCAAATAACATACATGAAGGCAGGGAAGGAGAAAACACGGAACATGAAATGGAAGAAGGAGGGAAAATAAAATAAAATAGCAAATATAGACATGACTATAGTTGCTTTAAATGTAAGTGTTCTAAGTATACCAATTAAGCACAGAGATTATCAGAATGACTGCCCACACACAAAAAAATACCTCCTGAACTATGTGCTAGCAACAAGACTCCTATTTCAAACATAATAACAAAGGTAAGTTGAAAGTAAAAAGATGGGGAAAAGGCACATCATGAAACTATCAATTAAAAAATATAAATGGCCTTATGAATAATGGATAAGTAGACTTCAGAGCAAAGAAAATTACTAGTGACAAAAAAACATTACGTGATGATAAAAGGATATCTCTACCACAAAATACTAGCATTCCTAAATGTGTATGCACCAAGTTGGAAAGCTTTAAAATAAATAAAACAAAAGTGACACCCTTGAAAGGAGAAATACATGAATACACAATTACAGTTGGTGATTTCACAATACACTCTCAGGAATTGAAAGAACACTAAGACAGAAAACTAGTGGTAACACTATCAGTCAATAGGATGGGGCTGAGATTTATAAAATATTTTGCCCAAAAAAGCAGAACACCAATTCCTTTCAAATGTCCACTCTCAAAGATAAATGAAATAACAGGTTATATAGCACATCAATAATATTTTTTAAATTGAATTCACTTGGACTCTGTTCTCTGAAAATAATGGAATCAAACAAGACATAAAAACATAACGATAACAGAAAAGTATCCAAAATCTTGGAAAGCACATAACTCATTTCTCAAAATCCATGATTAAAAGAGGAATTATCAAAGATTTAAATAAATTATTAAAATTGTAGGAAAATGAAAATACAAAATGTCAACAGTTAAGGGGTGCAAATAAAGCAGCATTGGGAGAGAGATTTATAGCAGTAAATGTTTATACTATAAAAAGAAAATATCTCAAATCAATACTCTAATTTTCAAATCTCAGGACACTAGAAAAGTGAAGAGCAAAAAAAACAAAGCCAGCAAAAAGAGAGAACTTAAAACAGAATTCAATGACATTTAAAATAGGAAAAGAATGGGGAATATCAAAGTAACAATGAGTTGATTCTATGCCACATCAAAATTATTCATAATCTTTTAAAAAGACTGACAAAGATAAGAGAAAAGATACAAATCACTAATATTAAAAATGAAATGGGGTTATGACTACATACCCTACAGAAATTAAAAGACAAAAAAAAA
>JAQZBX010104515.1:0-10942 GCA_029593785.1 Cabassous unicinctus | reverse complement strand
ACAAAGGAGAAATAATTGTTGACTACCCTGAGTTGGAATTATGAGAACTTTGTGATCCAATCCCCTTCCTCCCCCCCACCCCACTCCACTGCCCATCATTCTATTTCAGGGGCTTGGAAGAATGTGCAGAATGTGAAGGTGCCACACTTCTGAAGGCAGCAATGTTTTGGCTCCTTGTTTAAGGATAGAGGCAGGTGAGGAGTAAGCTGATCATGTGTTAATGGAGTACTCTGGGACTGCTTGCACAGGTGCCCTGGAAAGGCAGGTGGGAGTAGGGGAGGGGCTACATTGATTGATTTACAATGCGGGGAAGTAAGGGACTGTGCTTAGAGCAGAAGGTGAGAAGTTCTAAAGCTGTGCTGTTCAGTACTGTAGCCACTAGCCACATGTATCTATTTAGCATTTGAAATGGGGCTAGTATGAAATAAGATGCTTCATGTAAAATACACACCAGATTTTAAAGTCTTATTTTTTTTTAATTAATTTTTATATTGATTACAAGCTGGAATTATATTTTGGTTTAAATAAGAAAAATTAAAATTAATTTGTTCTGTTTTACTTTTTCATATGGCTACTAGAAAATTTAAAATTATGTATGTGACTCACATTATATTTTTTTTAGAGACCACTGTTCTAAAGGTTTTGGAGTATTGAAAACTACTTAAATAAAAAATTAACTGCCTCTCCCGCCACACTCACTTTGCCCTCATCTCCCAGAAAATATTCCTATCCACTCTTACCCTATCTCACCCACATCAAACAACCTTACCAACCCAGCTAATCTCAAACTAAAGGCCTTGGCTATTAAAGATCAGAACTGCAGCCTAACCACAGGTCATCTAGAACTGCAGAATTAAGTCCCTTTTACTTGGGAGAATGACTCAGACTTCTCTCAGCTGCTGCCACTAGAACCAATTCAGCATTTCTGGAAGAACTATTTCTACTGCTTTGGTTATTTGTCCAGTTTTGCAGAAGGGAACTGTAGAGAAACTGCAGAGAAGAGAAGAAAGTAAGGGACTGTGGTCACCCCACCAGACTTCACTCCAAATTATATTGTTACAAATTATGGGATTACAGCATCCTTGACCTTCCTTCTTTCTATCAGTCATACTACCTTAGAAAGTAACTGGGGAAGAAATTGCTTGGTGCGCTAGTCTAAGGTATAAAGACAGAAAATTATCTGTAAACTTAAGCTTTGACTTGAGCAACCTCCTTTAATTATGTAGAAGTACAATGGGTGGGTTCCATATCTTTTTTAAAATATATTTTTATTACAGAATTCGTGAACTTACAAAATACGCACATAGGTTTTTTTTTTTTTATTTTTTTTTTATTTTTTTATTTGTAAAAACACATAGGTTTTTAAAGACAAAGACTACAGGTAAAGTTCCACAACAAATCCTGTCATAAAGCTGTGTTCTTTAGAAAGAGGTGCTTTCTCTTCCCCTCAGGCAGAAAAATAGCTCCTTTAAAATATACCTAATTCTCTGAGATAAATAATACAAAACAGTAAGCTTTGTTTGACCTCCGTCCAAATTACAGCCCTATTCAGGTGACTCTGAGAGCACCTGATTGTGTGCTGTTGGCATTGGAGCAGGGCAGCCCAGCAATAGCTGAGAACTTTACAAGACTTTTGTTCTGCCACCGAGCAGTAATTGGTTCTCCACCCCAACACAGCAAACTTCCAACCAAGTAGACAAAAACCACTTCTATTAACAAATTACACACAAAGCAAAACAACCCAAAAATTGTATACAGGTGTGAATATCTCTGCACCCATCTTCTCTGCCATTCCCTTCTCTCAAAGAAGACCTGTCTCCTCTGGTCCAAGGCTGTTCCTCCCACCTTTTGCCCAGACCTGTCTCCTCCCTTCTATAGGATCTTGCTCTATGAAGTGTTGAATCTGCCTCTCTTGACACTTGAGCTCTCTCTCACCTGGCTCTTTCTCTCAGCATATAAACATGTTAAAGGCTTTGAGCCTGAAAATAAAACCACCTTCTGTTGTGCTTCTTCCCACATGATGTGTTCTGTTCCAGTCATCTGAATTCTAGAATGAGTTGTCTGAACCCACTGTCTCTACCACCTTCCCTTCCCTTTACTTCTTAGCCAACCCAGGGAGTATATACAATCTTCCTTATCTTTCACGGATTTCCATACTTGCAGATTTGCTCACTTACTAACATTTATTTGTATGGGTTCTATATCTTGATTTTTTGTGGTTTGAATAGTCTTTGAAACCTGGTTTAGTAAAGGGAAGATGGCTCTAAATCTATGAGGTAGTCCATGCTGGAAAGGTCCTAATCCAGTCCTCCTAAAGCCTCTAATTCCCTGGAATGTAGCTGTAAGTGCATATGTAGGAGAGTTGAGGCCTCAGGCAGTTAGGGTGTGAGGCTTTCAATACTAATGGACTGCCTTGAAGAGCTACTCTGGTAGAAATCTGCACCAGCAGCCATGGTAGCAGCCAGAGCAGGGAACTCCTTTGCTGCCATTCTCCCAGCCTGTGGTGTGGCTTCACTGGCAATGGCTGCAGTTTGCTTTTGCTTTCATATTGTCCACAATTTCTTGAGTGATTCAATTTTAGTTTGATGTCTTCCCCTGGAAAGATTTGGCTTTGTGAGCTACCTTACCCACAACTTTGTTGTTGCCTACCCACTGCTTACCCCTTCTACCAGGCGGCTCAATCTCTGCCATGCTCCTGAACTGCATTGCCTCTTGAGCCACACTATTTCACCAAATCTCAGAACCTGAATCTCCATCCCCTTATTCCTATGAGTGACTGAAATGAGATTGTCCCATTAGTGTAGGAGGGTCTAGCATCACAAGGACAAATCTAGGCAAGAAATTAAGAAAGCTTTAAGCAGAAAACCTTTCAGCCATTATCAGGTCATCACCCTGAGATAGAATTGAGATGTCCCCATCAAAGAATGTGAAATATTGGGAATCCCTAGAAGGCTAAGGGGGAGTGAGGTGGGGAGGAAGTTGGTGCCTTGGATAATAATCTGGAATGCTGGACTTCCTGTGATTTCCAGGAGGTTGAAATTCAAGCATTCCTCCTGGCACTGCATAAGGCATATATATATATATGTATGATGTGCACTAAGAATTTATATATATGCACTAACTAGAGGTAGTTTGGTCTTATCCTGATCATCTGGGCCTGCAATTCTCTTTATTAGGAGGGGTTTTAACTACAAAGCAATATTTTTTATAGACATAGGACTTTTTAGGTTATGTACTTCATTAGTGAGCTTTGGTAGTTTGTGTCTTTTAAGGAATTTTTCCATTTCATATAATTTTGTTGAATTTATGGGCATACGGGTGTCTGTAATACTGTCTGATCCTTTTAATGTCCTGGGACCTATAGTGTTGTAGTGTTTTCCCTTTTCATTCCAACTATTGGTAATCTTGTGTCTTCTCTCCTTTGTATCAGTCTGGGCACTATTGACATTTTGGGCTGGATAACTCTATTTTGTGTGGAGCTCACCTATGTATTGTTGGATGGTTAGTAGCATACCTGGCCTCTACTCACTAGATGCTGGTAGCACTCCACAGCCCCTACCTTGGTGTCATCCTTTGGTGACAATCAAAAATGTCCTCAGATATTGGCAAATGTTTTCTGAGGGACAAAACTGCCCCTGGTTGAGAAGCAATGCTTTAGACTGCCATTTTCTTTTACAGTAATTAAAAATAAGAAAAAAATATATCTTTTGTATTTTACTTTTATTTTTTATTGTATTTACTATTTCCGGAGATCTTCATTGTATAGATCCAGATTTTATTTAGTAAAAGTTCTGTCAGAGGAACTTTTTAAAAAACTTTTCTTTTAGCGCTGGTCTGCTGGTAATTTTCTTTTTTTTTATTTAAGTCTTTATTTTTCCTTCATTTTGAAATATTTTCCCTGGGTATAGAAGTCTGAATTGACAGTATTTTTCTTTCAGTGCTGTTTTTATTACACTACATTGTATTCTGGGTTGTATAGTTTCTGATAAGTTGCTGTAATTAATTTGTTCCTCTGTAATGTGTCTTTTTTTCCTATGGCCACCTCCTGATTTTCACTTTAACTTTAATTTTTCAACTGTTGGAATATGATGTGTTAGGTGTGTATTTTTTGGTATTTATTTTGCTTGGAAGTCTCTTGAGCTTCTTGGATCTGTGCTTTGGTGTATTTCATTATTTTTGGAAGATTCTCAGCCATTTTCTCTTCACATATTTCTTCTGTCCTGTTCTCTCTCTCTTATTCTGGGATCCCAAATACATATTTGCTAGATTGTTTGCTATTATCCCACAATTTTTAAATACTCTTTTATATTTTCTTCACTCTTTTTTTCTCTCTGTATTTTTAGTTTGGGTAATTTCTGTTCGCATATCTTCAAGTTCACTGACTCTTTCCTCACCTGTGTTGCATGTACTGATTAGCTTGTTCAAGGTATTAATTATCTATTATTTCTATTTCTAGAATTCCCATTTGACTTTTATAGTTTTATTCTCTGCTCATGTTCTCCATCTATTCATGCTGTCCACTTTTTCCACTAGAACCTTTAATATATATAAATAACATGAATCATAGTTATTTTAAATTATCTCTTTCATAGTTCCATTCTTAGGTTATCTTTGAGTCTGGCTCTGTTTTGCATTCTCTTTTGATAGTGGGTTGTTTTTTCTCCCTTTTTTATGTCTCCTAATTTTTTATCAAATGCCAGATATCTTGTGTAATACAGCAGAGATTAAGATAGAGTATTTCTGCCTCAAAATGAGCACACTGCTTTTTCTGCTAGGCTAGTAATGTAGGGTGTTGAATCAGTCTTGAAGGAGTTAAAATGGGTTTGGATTTTTTTGTTCCATCTTCAGTGCATCACTAGTTCTTCTTTCCTCTAGTACTACCTTATGCTTAAAGTGAGACCTGGAGTGCTGGAGGAATTTTCTCAAAGTTCCTGTTCTACTTTCAATTTTTAGCCTTTCCTCTGAACCTGTACCAGAAAGAGGTCTCTCTCCATTCTTTTGTTTTTCCACTACCAGTAGATGGCTGCTGTTTATCTTCTGCTTGCTAGCTTAAAGTAGGGGTCGTAGGGGTCAGGAGACTTCTCTGTCATCCTGGTTCAGCCTTAGTCTTAGGCAAACTTTGTATGCATTGGCCTTGAGCATGGGGCTTTCTCAGCATTCTTGTCCCTACTCTCTCTGGCAGACAAACTCTTGAAAGAGTAAGAACCTCCTGACCCTCCCCAATGTAGGAGTCCTCTAATTGTATTGGCCTGGGGTCCTAGGCCCAAGACTGTGTCCTGACCCTTCTCACCCAGGGTTAGAGGTTATCTGTCCTCCCCACCCCCACCCTTACCCAACAGCAAAATTTCTTTACCTGGCCCTGGAGGCAACTGGGTTTGCTGTGCCATCCCCAGTGGCTCAAGGCTGTTATTACATAGGTAAGGAAGGGTCTGTCATGATGTTTGCCCTTCCCACAGCAGATGATTACTCCCCTCCTACAGGCCTCCATAACCAAAAGGAGGCTCTCTATGGTCTCCTGCCTTGTCCCAAATCTTTCTCATCTGTGCCCAATAGAGACCAGAGAAAAGAGATTGGAAGTATATACAAATTCCCTTTGTGTCTGCAGCTCCAAGAGGTTCTGTACTCTCATGCTAGTCTATACTTGTCTATTAGCAATTCAAAAGTTGTAGCTGAATTCTTACCTGCTTGTATGGTACTTAGGGTCTCTTCTTCTTGTGCTCTGCCACTTGTAAACCAGTGCGCACATCCTGACTCTCCTTGGTGGGGCCACTCTTTCCTTAGATTTCAGGCTACTTGATGGCTCTGTAACCTTCACTGGGGTTTTCAACCATCCCAGTTTGTCAGGACATGGGACTTCCAGTGCTAAAACCAAGAAAGCCCAGCTGGTCATGCTAACCTCAGCTCTCTGATGGGTTCAAGTTATTATCTTGTAGTGTTTCTGGTGCAACACTCTATCTAGATTTCTATATCCAAGACAGAAGCCAAATTACTGGAATATTTATTCATGCTTAATCTGAACAAAAATGTTTCTTGAGATAGTGAGAAGCCATATGGGGAAGCATCTGTTTCTTACTAAGACAGGGGTATCCTTGTGAAATTGTCTCTAAAATAGAAAATAAGCAAAATTAGTTTAGTCTATACCATTCTTTTGTCTGCCAGCAGCATATTTA
This sequence comes from Cabassous unicinctus, assembly GCA_029593785.1. Classification (NCBI taxonomy): domain Eukaryota; kingdom Metazoa; phylum Chordata; class Mammalia; order Cingulata; family Chlamyphoridae; genus Cabassous; species Cabassous unicinctus. The sequence continues at coordinate 4,772 of JAQZBX010104515.1, read as the reverse complement.
TCTGAATGCTTAAATGAACTCTTAATTCAAGAGGTAAATCCATACCTGTTCTTTCTGCAACTCTACTCAACATTGAGCTAGCACCAGATTTGGATTTTACTCCCAGCAGGTAAGCATCTCCTGTAAATTTCAAGAGAAACTTTAAAAAAAATCTTTATTCTCTTTTGTGGAGAAGGAAAAAGGCTGAGCCCAACAGTAAGCTTTCAAAAACAATAATATTGACCACTGCTGGGTGACTATATGTATTTATATGTGGACATTCATGTAAAATCTTGCTATCAACTGTCTAGGGCACATGATTTTATGTTGTCGTGAGTGGTACATCTGGTATTGTGTTTTTTATTTCAGATATCATGGGAGCCAGGAGTGTTTATGACCCTAGAGCACTAATAATGGCTATGAGGTAGGCAGACTCATGGTAATGCTATGTATTTTGTATGATGATGAAGGCACCATCATTTGCTCACTTCTTTTTGAGAAACCTTGAGCAGCCAAAAGAAACACTTATGGCCTCTTGCTATATTTGTGGGCTGTTCGTATGATATATTCCTATTAAATGGTCAGGATAGTGAGATTAGTATATTAAAACAGCATTTTTTTTTCAAAATCATAAATCTCAACAGCTGTGGATTTTTTAAATGGCTGTAGATATAACAATAGCTAAGGCTTTTATAGTATTATGTTCCATTGTTCTAAGAGTTTTACTTCATTAACACATTGAATCCCCATACGTATAAACTTTATAACAATCCTATGAAATTAGGTATTATTATCTACACAGTACAGATTAGGAAAATGAAGACAAAGAGGTTAAGAATGTGTTCACACTGATAGTAAGTGGTGGCACTGGTACTTGAACCAAGGCAGTCTATTTCAAGAGTTCTTTTAACTACTGTGACAATGACCAAAAACATACAGAGGTAAAGATTTCAACCTGGAAGAGGGTATACAGAATGTGGGAGTTTTGTATATGTAAATTAAAAAAAAAATTTTTTTAAGCCTTTTAAATGACATTTTGATATTTTGATTTCAGGTCATGTATCAACCACGGATGTACAGTACATGTAATTTATACAGAGTATAAATTATACAGACAGATGTCATTTTAATGGAAACTTCATGTGATGCAGATGACCCAGTAAAGTTGGAAGTGCTGAAAAAACACTTGAAGAAAGACTGCTACCTCTGTATATAAATACTTAAGTGCTTTCAAAAATTGAAGAAGCTGAAGCTGAAAAAAAGTATCAGTTCTCCTGCTAAAGTGATTGAGAATAAAACCAACAAATGAGAAATATAAAGAACTTTGGTTTGAAGGGGTCAGGATGGATGTTATCAGCTCAAATGAATCACAGTGAGATTCAAATATGACCAGCATATCCCATTACCCTTCAAACCTGTCCTTGGAATCCAGAGGACACAAAAGGGAGCAGGACAGTCAACAGGTATACCAGCAACTTTTATGGAGGCTGTTGGTAGGGACTCTGACATTCTTCGAAGAGTAGGATGCTTTTAGGGCTCTGTGATTGTTAATCCAAGTGGCTGTTATAACAACTTTGAATGGGATAAAGTCTTTTAGCCTAACCTGAGAGTAGTGACCAACATCTTCCATAGTCCTCCTGGGAGACCTAGATGACTTTATTCAGCTCTGATTAAGTGGACCTATTTATATGAGAACTTGATATTCTCACCTAGGGAAAAATGTTATATTGATCTGGGAATAAGGAGAGAGTACCCAAATTGTATTTAAAGATGTACTACTGCAAAAGTTCTGTAGCAGGGTTTCTTAAGGTTAACCTTGACCATGGTCCAAAATGCATAGAGTTGGTAACCTATTATCGCTTATGGACCTTAATGAAAGGATACTATTTTGTGCTTTACTGTAGTACTCTTGTCCTCAAGACAAGTGAAACCACCTATTTAACAAGCTCAACCATGTCATGAAAATTTGGAATATTCTACCCAAAGGAATTGAGAGTATAATTTTGAATGGCCAGCTGTTTAAGATACTGTCAATAATGAGGGAAAAAGAGAGCACTACTCTATTAGGATCAGTTCTACTCCAAAACTGTGGTTATACCTTTTTTTTAAATGATTGTTACTTTATGATTTGAAATCACAGAGGACTGGGTTTTGAGGCCTATGAAGGATTATGAGTAGAGGACACAGGGGACATTGGGTTAAAGGTATTCAGTGAGTTTGGCTTCTTAAGTCTCCCCAACTCCTCCCAGGAAATTTCTTGTGTTTAGGCCGATTATAATCATGTTCTGTCTGCCCTGGGCTGTGGGGCTTATCAAGTCTCTTGCATCCCCAACTACATTTTTCTGAAATTCCAGTATAGTAACTCATATGATTGCAAAAACTGTCTTTCATAAGCCAGGTCATCTGGAGCTAGAATTCAGAATCAAGGAAGTATCCTTGGTAAGCCATGAGCACCATCTTGCCACATTGCTTGACGTTTACATAGTAATTATTAGGCAACATATATACACAGTCATATTGCAACAGTATATGAAAAAGGATGCTATCAGGGGCATGTGCATTTAGCTCTCTGCAATGGCAAAAGGTATAATAGGAGCAAAGCAAAGCAGGTCTTGCCACATAAACGTGAGGGCGTGTCTGGGGGTTGGATATGTGTGTAACTTTCATGATGGTTATAGGCATAACAAAACCTAATGCATATAATTTTGCCAAACCTTCAGTCAAGAGATTGCCCAAGTAAAGGGGGTAGGCACTCCCCCCAGACCTATTTGGAACTATTTGGTGATTCAGATACTTGGCACATTGTTTAGCATTGACAGTTACTGACTTAACTGCCAGAGTCCAAAACTATGATAACTAGTATAATTATGGTTCCTCTCAGAGTAAAGGTGTGAGGGCTGTGTAATAGGACATTGTCAGTATTGTGAAGTTTGTGAAAGAATTTGACTCTCAAAATTTATTTTACATAAACATAAGAAAGAGATGTACACATCCCAAATTTCATTTATGCTGTTACAGGATTTGTAAGTGTGACTCTAAAAGCACAAAACAATTTTAAACTGGTCATTTAAAATAGTTTATCTCAACCTTTTTTCTTCATCTTCTTCCTATAGAGACTTTTCTATATTTTCTCTTAAAGTTTTCACAGATTTAAGGCCAGTTGACAAATATTGCTGTTCCCATTGGTGAGAGTTAGTTGAAAAGAGTAGGGTCTGTTTCTACTAGCAGCACTAGATGTTTCATATTTATATTATCTTTGGAGAGAGGTAAGCATCTTTACCTCTTTGGAGTAGGAAGTTCAGACTAGTAAAAAGTAGGATTTTCCCCCTTACTTTTAACTTGTGAAAAAAATTAAAGCAGTAACTTTTTTACATTGGAACCTTTTTCTTGTTAAAAGTTTAACATAGTTGCTTTTTAATTTTGTAGGTAATTTTATATTGGGAACTAAGAACTAAGACTGGGGGTAGTAGTATCGTATGTCTGAGTTTTAAACAACTTTTTAAATAAGGTTTTCAGAACCTAGACTAGTTTTTTCCTTATGATTTTTAAAGAAATTTAGTTTTGTGAGCTAATTACTTTAGAAACTAAAATGAAGGAAGTTATATCTTGGAACTTTACAAACTTTTACTTTTTTACATTGGGCACTGATTTTATAGATGAGGGTGGCAGGATGATGGTGGATAGGATTAGTGCAGTAGCATTGGACACATGGGATCAAATGGGAAAGGGACAACCAGTCATCTCTTTACGCATTAAAATATAAATTTATAATAATAATTACTCCTGTCTAATCACTACCCAGATCAAGAAATAGAAAATTGCCAATACTCTAGAAAATATCTGTAGTCACTTCTAATAACAGCCCTTCCCCTCCCCAGAGATAACCACTATCCTGACTTGTATAGTAATTAATTATTTTTTTAATACCAGTAGTTCTGAAAGTGTAGTCTAGGATCAGCATCATCTGGAAATTTGTTAGAAATGCAAATTCTTTTAACTTTGCCCAGTTGTAAAAAAATTTATCTATTTTTTGTGGAATGCATATTTATGTGATAAAAGTCAGTGGTTCTTAAACTTTAGCAAGTATCAGAATGACCTGGATGGCTTATTAAAACACAGTTGCTGGGGGGCAGATGTGGCTCAAATGGTAGGGCATCCGTCTCCCATATGTAAGGACCTGGGTTCAATCCCCGGAACCTCCTGGTAAAATTTTTAAAAAGTAATAAATAAAAAAAAACAAGAAACAAAAAACACAGTTGCTGAGCTCCACCCCCAAAGTTTCCGATGATCTCTTTCTGTTGTCTCTTTTAATCATTGATTCTAATTATCTTGTGTACTGGGTATCTTTTGACTCTGTGCTGGTAGTTATACTTGAAATGTTATTTTGTAGGAGTAATTGTGAGGTCTATAATGAAGATACTTTGCTCCGAAGAGTATTTGCATTTGCTTCTGCCAGGTACCTGGGGGCACTCCCAGTTTGGCACTACCTGTTCAAAGTTTGATGTTTCCTGGACAACTCTGGGGATTCTTACCATGTTATAAATCTCTTCAAATTATTTCAATTCTTTTTAACCCTTACTCAGAGAGCTCGGAACCCACATTGTTGTCGGGGGGGGGTTTTCCTGTCAGACTCTCCACCTTATATGGGCCCAGAGTTTTGTTTTCTGTCCTCTTTTTCACCTTGAAATGCTGTCAAAATGGAGGTTTTGGTTTTCTAGGATTAGCTGGTATTCTCAGGAGAAAAATGGGCTTCAGTCTTGTTTATTTCTCTACATCCTTGACTTTTTTTTTTT
>JAQZBX010104514.1:0-10943 GCA_029593785.1 Cabassous unicinctus | reverse complement strand
AACCCCGCCCCCCCACCTTTGGCACTGGGTTTCCAGTGCAGCCCCCGCCATGTGCAGGGCTGCCTGCTGCCTGGCCCCCCTCCCTTCTGAGCTTGGCTCCCAGCTGGCAGGGTTCCGACGGGCATCTGCTTCCCAGGTGTCCCGCCCAGTGCTGCGCTGACCCCTGGATGGTTCCTGGGAAAGGATAGCATAGTGCCTGCAGCTTAGCTTGCCGAGGGAAGCTGTTCGCCCCATCCCCCAGTGGTCTTTGCGGTTGGGAGCAGCAGTTTCTTGAAAGGCAAAGGGGTGAATTGGAGTGGTATCTGGGTGAGGGCTCTCAGCGGAGCTTTGGCGTGGGTGTGATGGGCAGATGTCCTCTGAGAGTACAGCAGTGAGTCTCTGGGGCTCTGGGTGAGTCTAAGGCCGGCTCACACCCACCTGTCCGCAAGCAGGGCCCCCAGGCAGCCTGGGCCTCGAGACCGTCTGCGCAGCGGGGCCGAGAGCGCGCCAAGTGGCCTGTCCAGGGTCGAGCTGCTGGAGGCGCCTGGTGCGGCGTGCGCCGCCTTGTCCTCCCAAGGGCCGCGGGGGGCTGTGTCCGTGAAGACCCCTCCGCGGGCCTGCTGCTTCCTCTCACGGAGCTGGAGGAAGCTGGGTCCGAGTCGGGGCGCGCATGGCCTCACAGGTTGAATCAAGGACAGTTGCTGTAACCGCCCTTCCTCCTGAGTGCTGGAGACAGTGTGCGCCCCAGAAGAGCAGCCCACCGCGGCCGCTTCTCACCGTCAGCCCCGAACGCCAGCCGCCTAGTGGGGTGTCCAGTTCCTCCACACAGTGCTCGTGCTGACCTCAAGCAGCCCTCTGGGTATTAGGGTGCCCGTTGGTAAGCGAGGTGTCCGGGGCTCCCAGGCTAGCCGCTGGTCCACGGTACAGGCCAGGAAATGCTGGATGCAGATCCAGGGGTTCTCATTCCAAATCCTGTGTGCCTTTCTGAAGTTTAATTTCATTGTGGTGGCATACGTATGTGCAGCATACTTCCCGTTTTAGCCACTTCCAAGCATGCGGTTCAGTGATGCGAAGTACATTCACACGCGCCACCATCACCGTCACCTAGTACCAACGCCTTTTCATCCCCTGAACAGAAACTGTGTCTGCTATGCATTAACTGCCTGTTACCACCCCGCAACCTTTCTGCATCTGTGAAATTGCATGTTCTCGGTGCGCCACGTTAGTGGAATCCTACACATACTCTTCTGCATCTGGCTCGTCGCACTGGACGTGATGTCTTCCAGGCTCAGCCACGTTGTGACACGTGTCGGAGCTTCGTGTGTGTGTGCCACATTTTGTTCATCTTTTGATGGACACGTGGCTTGCCTCTGCCTTTGGCTGTTGTGAATAATGCCGCGATGCACATCGTTGTACAGCTGTCTTTCCGAGTCCCTGTTTACAGTTCTTTTGGGTATATACCTAGAAGTGGCACTGTGGTCAAATGGTAATTCTATACGTAATTTTCTGAGCAACCGTCAAACTGTTTTCCACAGCAGCTGCGCCATCTCCTATTCCCACCGACATTGTCAGGGTTCGTATTTCTCTCACCCTTGCCAAGGCTCGCTGTTTCCCCTTTATTTAATAGTAGTCATTCTAGTGGGTGTCAAGTGGTGTCTCATTGTGCTTTTGATTTCCATTTCCCTAGTGGCTAATGATGTTGAGCACCCAATCGTGTGCATTTGTGTATCTTTGGAGAAAAATCTATTCAAGTCCTTTGTCCATTTTTTAAAATTGGCTGGTTTGTCTTTTTGTTGCTGAGTTGAAGGAGTTCTTTCTTTCTTTCTTTTTTAAATGTATATTTTAAAAGATTTATTTTTTTTATGCTTTATCCATTTTTAAACTCCCTGCCCCCCCCATTTTTGCTGTTTCTGTGACCATTCACTGGGCAATTCTCTGTGTCTGTTTCCTGTCCTCACTTCTCATCCTCCTCCTCCTGTCTTCACTGGGATTCGATCCCGGGAACTTCTGATGTGGGAGAGAGGCGTTCTGCCACCTGCACCACCTTAGTTCCTGGTTTTTCGGCGCGTCTTGTCTTGGCTCTCCCTTTGTGTCACTCTCCTGTTATGTCATCATCTTGCTGCGTGGCTCGGTGGGGCCTGGCACACCCACACATGGGACCTGGGGGCTCGCCCGTGCGCGGGGCCTGGTGGCCTGCGTGCCTTCTGTATTTTTCTTTATTTTACCAGGAGGTCCCGGGGATCGAACCCAGGTCTCTCCATATGGGAGACAGTCACCCAACCATTTGAGCCACATCCGCCCCCTGAAGGAGTTCTTTATATATTCTAGATATTAAACATTTTTCAGACATATGATTTCCAAATATTTCCCCCCATTCTGTAAGTTATCTTTTCACTTTCTTACTGATGTTCTTTGCACAAAATTATTTAATTTTGATGAAGTCTGATTTTCCTATTTTTTCTTTTATCACTCTGTGCTTTTGGTGTAAAGTGTAAGACTCCATTATCTAGTACGAGGTCCTGAAGGCATTCCCCTATGTTTTCTTCTAAGAGTTTTGTAGTGTTAGCTCTTATATTTTGGCTATTGATCCATTTTGAGTTAATGTTTGTATGTGGTGTGAGGTAGGGGTCCTTCTTCATTCTCATGCATATGGATATCCAGGTGTCGAGCACCGTTTGTTGAAGAGACTGTTCTTTCCTCATTGAATGGACTTGACACTCTTGTCAAAAATTAGCTGGCCATAGCTGTGTGGGTTTATGTCTGTTCTCTCAGTTTGACTCCATTGGTGTGTATTCTGCCCCGTGTGCTTTGGGTACCATGTCATCTTCGATAGCTAATGCATGTTTTAACATTGTCATTCTAAAGAGCGGAATGTGTAGGCTGAAGATTCTCTGAGCACGCAGTGTGGTACTCTAGGCTATTAAAAACGCTCAGTGGCCTTGAGTGTGTATAGTTACTATTGGGATTGCACAGAAGAGTCACTTCAGAAAATAACAGTTTCCTCTAGTTGGTTGAAATCTTCTTTAATGAAATTATATTTCTGGCTGCAATGCAAAGGTCTTTTCCTGTTTTAAGTCATCTGGACTCTTGCTTTGGATGTTATTCAGTAAACTTTTCTCCTTTATACTCTTGTCTTCTTCTAATCCGCCCCCAATGCGAGATGGCTCCCTTGTCTGTTTTATCGTTGTTTTTGCTCTGTCTGCTCATTGTTTCTGCTCGTTGTCTATTTGTTGTTTTTGTTTTCCCTTAGGAGGCACCGGGAACTGAACCCAGGACCTCCCATGTGGGAGGCGGGTGCTCAACTCCTTGAGCCACATCCGCTCCCTGCTCATTTGTTTTTGCTCGTTGTCTGCTCCCTGTCTGCTTGTTGTTTGTCTTCTTTAGGAGGCACCAAGAACGAAACCTGGGACCTCCCATGTGGGAGGCGGGTGCTCAACTCCTTGAGCCACATCTGCTCCCTGCTTGTTTGTTTTTGCTTGTTGTTTGCTTGTTGTCTTGCTCATTTTTTTTCCTCATTGTTTTTGCTTGTTGTCTGCTTGTTGCTTTTGCTCAATTTCTGCTTGTTGTCTGCTTGTTGTATGTTTGTCTTCTTTAGGAGGCACCGGGAGCCGAACCCAGGACCTCCCATGTAGTAGATGGTGCTCAAGTGCTTGAGCCACATCTGCCCCCTGTACTCTTGTCTTAAAAGCAGCTGTCCACTTTGTTCTCAGATGCCTGTGTCTCTACCTCCTTGGCAGGGTTGTCCTCTCTCGTACCCTCTAGTTGATCTTTGGTCTCTTATTATCTGGCTTTATGTTCAGCCCCTTGGGGAGACCTTCTCTCCCTGTCCTTTCAGCCCCCATCTGTCTTGTGGGCAGTTTCTAGGCGTTCCCGTCCTTCAGCTCTGACCTCTTCCATTGTAGTTCCATTGTGCTTTCTGCGTTCACAACCATCCCACTGCGGTAGTGGACTTTGATTTTGTTAAACCTGTTCCATTAATTACGTATGATGGACCCATGCAGCCTCGTAAGTCTTTTTCCCTTTTCGTAACTGAAGATGCTCCGTAGGTACCTGGGAACCTACTCTCAGTAGTTGGCAAGGAGCGAAGTCAGGGCTGGAGGCTCCAAGCTGGTAATTAAAGCGCTGCTGGAAGGCCTGGCTTAGAGTTCACCAGGGTCGCGTGGAGGGGGAGGAAGGAGACGAGTGACGAGGGCTGCGGGTAGATGAAGGCAGAGCCGGCCTAGCCCAAGCAGTGACCAGGAGGGAGAAGGAAACCAGTGTTCTGAGTTTGCACGTGAAGGCGGAGGAAAGGCGTCTCCTCTGTGGGCTCTGGAGTGCTGCTGCCTCCCCAGACGCCCCGTGGCTCTCCCCGCAGTCCCTGGCTGATGCACTTAGCCCCCCACCAGAGGCTAGGGTGAGGCCCACCCCGGAAGAATGGGGAGCCCCAGCAAGAAGGGGAGTGCTTTGGGTTTAGGGATGAGCAGAAATAGGCACTAACTGAAGGCACCCATCCGTCGAGGGCAGCCAGAGCCTGCCCGGGGCTTCCCTCGTCCGAGAGCCCGTCTGCAGTGTGTGCTCGAGGGGGGCTGCGGGCTGCACCGGATGGTGTTTGATCCCTGGCGTGGAGCTCATGTTTTAGCCGTGCACTGGATTTGTTCTGAACTGTCACCCAACCCCTGCCACCACGAAGAAGCGGGTATCCTGTTAGAGGCTGTCCTGCAGTGGTTGGGTCACACTCTGCCCGTCAAGGGCAGTCTCCGTTCATCCCACTGGATCCCACCTTTGCCGCAGCGAGCTGTTTATTTTTTGTGAGGTCTGTTTCATCGTTGTAACTCTGAAAACAGCTCATCGACAGAAAAATCTCAGCGATGATACTTACTGTAAATATGGTTACCTAATATTTTCATTTCAAAACTGGGTATCAGGAAATTTGACCCCCAGCTCCAAAGGACTTAGGCTTTGTGGTCGATCTGAGGACCAGAAATGCACAGGGAGAAGCGGCGAGTCTTGTGCTTGCATGTGTGGTGCGTGTGGCAGACGCCCCTGGGAAGCAGTGCCCTGCGGCATGTGCACGCACAGTTTTCAGGTGTTACTATTCTGAGCCTTGCTTTTTCTAAGGCACCAGACCAGCAGCCCCGTCAGCCCCTGGGAGCTCATCAGAAATGCAGAAAGTAGTTTAGAAAAACTGTTCATTCAGCCATGTCAGGAAAACTATTACTGTCATCCTTCTGCCATCTAGTCAGGGATGCAAAGGGCAAAAGGAAGAGTGAGTGTAGTCTATGTGTTTGCCCAGAAGAAAGGCTGCTTTTTTTTTAAGGACGCAGCAGGGATTGAACCCGGGACCTCATTCATGGAAAGCAGGTGCTCAACCCTGAGCTACACCCACTCACCTCATTTGGGTTTAGCAGAAGCGTATGCTAGAAGAATTTTGATTTAGAAAGCAGAAATTCTTCACAGCCTGGGAAGAGCCCTGGGCGTTGCTGGTTTCAGCTCCTGAGAGAGCAGGAGCCGGCAGCTCCGCCCCAGGCCTGAGGCAAGGCCCAGTGCCCGGGTGAGAGCTGAGGGCTTCCTGCTGGAGCAGGAGAAGCAGTTTCACCAGGTCTTGAAGCTGGTGGGAGCTGGAGGCCCCCACTTGTGCCTTCAGGAAGCCTGGGGTAGAGAGAGCCCTGCTTGGAGCTGGCCTGGGAAGCTACACCCTGCAATCTGGTGCCTTCTGGGGAAGCACAGGCAGCTCAGCGGAGGCGCTTGTCCTCAGCAGGCTGGGGAGGACTCCCATGGCCAGGAGTGGGGGGTGTCTGGTGGGGAAGGAGCTTGCGCCCTGCCGTGGGCCCGGGGAGCACCCACACCAGCCCTTCCCCGCTGAGGGCCCGGGGAGCACCCACACCAGCCCTTCCCCGCCGAGGGCCCAGGGAGCGCCCTCACCAGCCCTTCCCCGTGGGCCCGGGGAGCGCCCACACCAGCCCTTCCCCGTGGGCCCGGGGAGCGCCCACACCAGCCCTTCCCCGAGGGCCCGGGGAGCGCCCACACCAGCCCTTCCCCGCTGAGGGCTCAGGGAGCACCCACACCAGCCCTTCCCCGTGGGCCCGGGGAGCGCCCACACCAGCCCTTCCCTGGCTGGGCCCCGGGAGCGCCCGTACCACCCCTTCCCCATGGGCCCGGGGAGCGCCCTCACCAGCCCTGGCTGAGGAAGGTCAGGCCGGGTAAGCCCTTTGAATATCAGTTTCATCGCTTGTAAGCAGGGATGATGTCTTTAAAGCATATCATACGGTTGTTGTCAAACTAAAGTAAACCAAATATCTGAAAAATGTGTTTGTCATCTGTCTCCGACCTCAGGAAGTGACCCTAAATTCCTGTGATGTACAGAAGAACCCCCAACGTCACTGAGCTGACGTCCATGTGCAGAGTGGCTTCTGGAGGCATTTTTTCAGGTCGTCTTTCTGGGGATGAAACGTGTGGTGGGCACATGTCCCGTCCTGCCCTCCTGACAAGTGTGGAATGTGGAACGAGACTTAGGAAAGAGAGCCGTCTCGATAGAGTTGAGGCTCAGAGTATCTCCTGGGGTGGACGGCACCCGGAAGGAGAAGTCCTCGCTGCGTTTTGCTTTCTCTTGTCCGGCAGAGGTGGCATGGGATGGCCAGGCACGTGTGGGGCCTGGTGAGCGCGCGGCCATGTGCTTTCGCTCCTCTGAGGCTGGCTCGGGGTTCGAGCCATTCTGGCACGCAGCTTGGCAGTACCCCACCTCCTCCACGGGCCAGGAAGGCACTTTCCATGGGGATCGTGCGGGTCCTCGCAGCTCAGTAGGCTGGTGCTGCTTGCCCATTATATTATACATCCAGCCACTGGGCAATCAGAGGTCATAGCTAAATGGCAGAAGAGCTGGAATTGGATACTTCCCGAGGCAGGAGTAGCGCTGAGTGCACTTGGGATCTAAGTGCGGGAGTCAGGCTGGAATCAGTTCATTGCTGACACGTGTGATGGCTTAAAATGGCTTTCACAAATGCCTGCATTTCATTATGGTCTGCATGACTTTCTGGGAGTGTGGGGATTCAAAAGCACACACACAAAACAGATCATGCCTTTGCTGCTAAGGAAGAAGGAGTTAGATTTGTGAAAGTGTCTCGAGAGCCACTGACTCGCCACCGTACACAATTTGTTTCTTCTGGAAACCTTTACGTAAGTCCAGTGCAAGCCTAGGCCCTCTGGAAAGCCAAGTTAAACAAGTGGAAGTGGATGTAGCTCAAGCAGTTGGGCGCCCGCCTACCACATGGAAGGTTCCAGGTTCGGTTTCCAGTGCCTCCTAAAGAAAATGAGCAAGACAGCAAGCTGACAGGACAGGCTGGTGTGGCAAACTGATGCAACAAGATGATGCAATGAAGAGACACAAGGAGGAAAACACAATGAGAGACAAAACAAGCAGGGAGAGGAGGTGTTCAAGCAATTAGGCGCCTCCCTCCCACATGGGAGGTCTTGGGTTTGGTTCCTGGTGCCTCCTAAAAAGAAGACGAGTACACAACAGACACAGAGAGCAGACAGAAAATACAAACAACAAGGGCGGCGGGGAGAGACAGATAAATCTTTACAAAACAAGCAAAACAAAACAAACGAAAAAACCTTAAAAAAAAGAATTTTAACACATCCTCCCTTTCATGTCTCGAGTTAGGAAAGCATCTGCAGATGGTAGGCAAAGAAGGCCAGCGTTTCTAGGACCAGCTCAGATATGTCACTTGTTTGCAAGAGAAGCGACCTAACATGCACCTATGATTCTCTCCCGGGAGGTCAGAGATCAGACCAGAGGGCTGGGTGACCCCCCAGAGCTGTGCTCGTGTTCTTGACTCTGGTCGGGCCGGGTCACCCAGAATGTTAATGATTTGCCCCGCTTCCTCCTTGGAGCGTGCCTGGTTCCGTGTGTCGAGTGGGCGATCGGCTGGGTCTTGCTGGGTTTCCCAGCGGCGGGTATGTGTGGGGCAGGGGGCGGCGGCCAGCCCCGTGGCCCTGGTGCCCTGCTCCCAGCGACTGGCTGCCTGCTTTAGTCGCTCACACTCCCTCACCTGGCCGGGGCAGGTAGGACAGGAGGCCGTGCTTGTTCCTCTGCCTGGCACGAGGCTGAGAGGCGCTTTCCTGTGCACCCTAAGCCTCCCAGAAAACGCCAGAGTGCCAGGGGAGGGGCGAGCACCGGCGCCTTCACAGCCACGGCGGGAACTCACGTGCCTCTTCACTCCCCGCTGGCGCTCAGCCTCCGCAGAGTCCTTGAGAGGAGCTGAAACACAGGTACGCGAAGGCTTTAAGGAGCTGGACAGAGAAAAGAACCCCAGGGACCCATTCGCTGGAAGTTCCAGAATGTCTGCTATGCGCTGGACAGGTGCCCTTTGTGGAAATAAGTACTTGTTTAATTCTTGGCCATTGAGTAAAAAGCAAATAGTAACATTAAAATATTCAAAGTGTGTAGAGAGAAGAAATTGTCTAAAATTCCTAACTCTTAATTACTTACCTCAAATAACTTACTATCATTTCTTAAAATCAGGAGGATAGAGAGTAACAAAGTAGCAATGCCTAGAAACAGATGCACTTAATCTTCCTATTACAAGGAATAAGGTTACATTCTAGGGACATTGACTTTCTATATAGTTCCATTTTATAGTCACTACTTAAAGAAGAATTACCCTGATTTCAAGCAGAAAGTATGGGCTTATAGGAGAAAGACTTGTGTAGCTCTGTCCAGCTGTGTGGTCGGTGTTGAATCCACTTAGGTTACTGGTGCGTGAAGCTGGGGCAGTGTCCACAGCAGTATGGAGGCAGACATGTGTAAACAGGCATCACCCTCGACACTCCGGGGTGGTGGAGTTGAAATCCAGAAACAAAGCTCCCTTTGCTTTTGACCTTTAAAGATTAGTGTTTGCTTTCTTGACACCCATCGCCTTAATACTCAGGAAACCAGGACGTGGCACAGAATCAAACAGTAAGGTTGCATTTTCTCTGATTAACACCAGACTCAGGATTTCTTTCCCAGTTTGGGCAGCGTGTTTCCCACGCCTCCCCTGACCGACTCAGGGGCATAAAACCCTCCACTTCTGCCTTTATAGCTGTTGGACCCACGGCGACATCACGGACTGCGGAGAAATCCACCTCTGCTGGTTATGTTACTTGTTCTGCCCTCGAAGGCCGCTGAGCGGCCACTCCCGGCAGAATCCTCTGCAGGTGGAGGAATCCTGCTGGGAAAGTGAATCCTTTGGGACAGAGGAGAGAAGGGACCAGTTAGGGTGATTGTAACCTCTCCTCTCCTGGGTAAGCAGCCAGCTTGGGAGGCTAGGGTGTGTTTTAGAAATATATTTTAGCATGCTCTTTCCTTTTACCCTTGGCTTGATTTTTATTTTTGTAAAAACAGCTTTGTTGACGTGTAATTGACATAGATTAAGCAGCACATGCTGGACATGTGGCGAGTGCAGGTTCAAAGCTTTGGCATATGTATGCACCCGGGAAGCCGTCCCCACATCAAGATGGTGAGCAATAGCCGTCACCCCCAAAGTCTCCTGGTGCTCCTTTGTAACCCCCTCCATCCCTCACCCCCGGCACTGCTCTGCTCTGCCACGGTAGCTTGGTTTGCGTACTCTGGAATTTTGCGTAAATGGAATCCCACTCCTGCATCTTTTTTCTGTGTGGCTTGTTTCACTCATCATTGTTTGGTGATTTGTCCCTGTTGTCAAATGTACCAATCCTGCGTTCCTTTTTGTTGCTGAGTGATTCTCCATTGAAACTGTGTAAGTTACATGCTGGTGGCCTTTTGTTGTTTAAAATACCAGAGACTGGTTTCTAGAAAATGGATGAAAGGAGACCCAACAGGGAGAACAAAGACCCTTTCCCTTTCGCTGCCGACAGGAGGGCAACATGGAGTGTTTCCAGGTGGTTAGGTGAGGGGTACTGAGTCAGGGTGGAAGGAGAGCAGATTGTGTGTGATTGGGGATTGCACTTTTCTCTCTTTTTTTCTCACTTACAAGCCTCCTTTCAATATTATTTTTTTTTAATTAAAAGAATGTCTATATATATTTAGAGGAAATTTAGTTACATAGAAAATATTGTTGTAAACTGAGCTTTGGTCTATAGGTGGATCCTATGTTAAACCTTCGTGAATGCCTGTTAAAAAACAAAACTTTTGACTTCAAGGTTAAAATCTTTTACTCCTGCTGCCTTTTCACAGTTACTAAGTGAAAACATTGAGAATTCTGTGTAATTACTCAGACTATGGCATATTTTGCAGCAATTTAAACTGCTGTTTCCGAGGCATTTATAATAAGGCAAGTGCTTCTAACTTAATGTTAAATTTCATATGCAACAGAAAGATAAAGAATTGAGAGCACATCAAGGTACTAAATGACTGTCTTTTGCTTGTGAAATGTGGGCGATTCACTTCTTTCTACCTTTATGTCATCTAAAACTCTTCTGTAGTGAATAGTATTTTTACGAAAGCAAATGAATCTTGTTTGCAACTTGCTTTGCAAAACTGGGCTTTTTCAAGTGGGGTTACTTGAACAACTCGAGCTTTTGATCTTTCTCTTTTTAAAAATTCTTTGTGTCTTCCATGGCAGTGCACACAGTGAAATAATCTATGTGTGTGGATTTTTGTAAAGCATAAAATATTGTGTAATGTAAGTTGCAATACATGCTTTTTGAGTTGTTTGATGCTGTCTCTCCCTTAGGGTGCATGCAATAAATGATGAAAATCCTATAGGATTTCTAACTTGGACCATCTTGAATTCCTAGGAAGGGAGAGAAGATAAAGGGAGAGATGGTAGACTAGCGACAGCTTTTGTCTCCCTTGGTCTTGTGTGCTAGGCACAAGGTGCTCTGTGCATGTGTGTGCCAGGCACAAGGTGCTCTGTGCATGTGTGTGCCAGACACAAGGTGCTCTGTGTGTGTGCCAGACACAAGGTGCTCTGTGTGTGTGTACCAGACACAAGGTGCTCTGTGTGAGTGTGTGCCAGACACAAGGT